>JANTOP010036482.1:0-11083 GCA_027564815.1 Symmerus nobilis | reverse complement strand
CGAAAGCTCATTCAAAGTTATTAAATAAAATAATTTGAGTTAGAAATTTGCAGCAATAAAAATTGATTACGATTTTGATGATATTTCAGGTGTGCACCTTCTGCGCATTAGACTGCACGCCACTGGACGAATAAAATACAAATGTACATGTACATGTACATTTATGTAAATTATTTTTGATGCATTTATCTTTCTATATATTTGAATAAAAATAAAAAAATTTAAATTATATGTGGAATTTCCTAGATTTTTTAAAAACTTGATAACGTATCCCAGGTTTTTGTATGGATTTCATACCTTTTTCACACGGTTTTTTTATACCCGGTTTTCTCCGGAACGTATCTACCGTGTAAAAACAGTGTTGAGTGTACACTATTACGATATATTATTCGTTGAACATGTCGCATGATATTGACATTTACATTTTCTCGTTGTTTATTCAGCTTAATATTGCTTTGAATACTTTTTATATTAATAAAATTTCTTAAGATTATTACTTTTTAAAATCTGAAATATCTTCAAGTAGGAAAAACATGCATTTTTGTATAAAATATTTGAAAATCAAACTAAAAATCGCTAAACTTTCCTTACTTTTAAGGTAGTTGGGATGAATAACTGATGATGGGTTAGTTTAATTTAAAATTGAAAAACCTGGATTTCCTCCAACACCATCATCAATATCTCGACAGGTACTTTCTGTGGATTGCATTATGCTTCGTATCAAAGATGTTTTGCAATTTCTGTACAAATATTATTTTATAAGCCATCCTACCTTATACATTTTCATAGCGAAATATATTCGATCCATCGAACGGTATTTAGGTTGGTTTATGTATGATTTTCTCTAAACGGGAGCCAAAGTTTATATTTGTGAGGTTTTTCATGTCATAGTTATAGAAACTTGAACTAACCTTTATAATAAGAAACTAATAATGTCGGTTTTATGTTAAATTATGTTACATTTATTTTCCCTAAATGTTTCTAATTTAATAATCTCTTTGTCATATTATTCCACGGTAAATTAATTAGATAATTTAACATGTAGGGATTAGTATGTTATTCAACCGTTTTCTGCATCTCCTGTAAGATAAACCTTATCTGAATTAAATGAATTGCATTTGGGTGAATATATAAGCCTTTTCATAATAAATGTATCCTATTACACTATTACTATAAATCAGGGGTGCATAGCGCCTAACACATAGGGGTATTTCATACCCCCATATAAAAATTAATTTAATTAAAATTAATATGGAAATCAGAGAAAACCGTAAGAAATCATAAAAATAAATCATTAATATTTTAATAAATTTTTAACAATAGATTTGTAACATTGAAAAATAAAACTACCATGCGAATGGAACGGGAATATAGAAAATATAAAATAGATCTTTAAATAATTGTTTGCTTTCCCATTTTATGGATTAAAGAACAATAAAAAAGCAAAATGAAACCCAGGAACAATTTCAAAATATATTTCCTTGCTTGCCCCTAAAATTATTTCACGTGTGCATCCCTGCTATAAATCTTACTTAAATTTAGATATTTTTTTCTTTGAATTGTTGCGGAAAATTAATTACATCTAATGAAAACCTGCTGTTTAACTAAAGGTGAATGAATATTTTAGTACGACATATTTTTCGAATTATATAAATGTCTCTTATGTTTACAGAGTATTCCAATTTAATATTCAATTTGTTATCCAATTTTAATCATGAATCCCCATTCATATTATACTTGAATTTTATAATTCGATATGCAACATGTGTGCAGAATAATAAAATATGCCATCGATTATTAAATTTGGATTGGTACTGAACTGGCTTGGGATACACAATGACAAGCGCTTTTTCATATTTTGTTTCCTGTATTATGTCATTGCAGATTTTGTTTAATCGTGTAGTAAGGATGTTGATTGTACGGGAAGGTAATGTGGGGTAATAACCTCTAGGGGTACATATATACTTAAAAGTTAAGAATTCAGGAGTTGGAATAAAATGTTCTTCTCTGCAGGCAGGCCCGGTGCTTCCATAGGAGCGAGGTTGTTCACCGAACACGGGCGCTTCTCTAAAAGGGCGTCATTACGAGCAATTAAAATTAAAATTAAAAAATATTTTGAAATATGAATTTCAGAGTTTACTGAAAACGGCTCTACAAGAAATATAATGGAAATTTTCTAAGTTGGCAGAAACTTTCGCTAAATTTGATACGGTAATGGCAGATCATTTGCGCCGTTTTCAAACATCTAGCTCGAGAATTACAGATCAATATTTGGGCTATTCCAATTCACAATGAAATGATTGAAATTATATCGAATGGAATAAAACAACGTATTTTAGAAATCGGTGGAAATACAAAGTTCCAAAATCGAAAAATAAAATAATAATCGTAATAGCGATTTTTTTAGGATAGACGAGATTTAGAATTGCAGATAAATTCTCCTATAAATTGAAATATTTTGTAAACTGAAAAAAAAATTCTTGAAATCATTTTTAATAGCGGAATTGGAAGTTTGATTTAACTTTTTCACGATTATTGAGATATTTTTTGAATTTTTCAAAATTTTTCTTCGGAATAGGAAAAATGTAATAATGCAGAAGTGTTGTCAAATAAGTAATGAACAGATTAATTTCTTAGAATTACAAAAAAATCGTCCCTCGAATTTTGGTGGAGATTAAAGTGGGATGTAATTAGTAAATCGGGAATTTTGAAAAAAAAATCGTATTTTTTCGGACAATTTGAAATTTAAAAATTTTAGCTGGGATTCATTTAGGGCATAATCCACTTGAGCTAATAACATATAAACCCTTTAAGGGGTTATCTAACAAGTTATATTTTGTAAACGAATCCAAAAATCTATATTTGACAGCAGTGGCGTGCGGTCATTATCTCCATAAGGTGTGCAGAATTTTATATTTTTCTGGGCCGGAAAAAAATGTAAAATCGCAAAAAGTTGCTTCAATAGTTAGGCAAAAATACAAAAATTAAATGCTTCGGAAAAGTTGAAATTTATTTAAGAAATATCAGAAATTCGTAATGGCACGCGCCGAGAACTTTGAATATCGGACATCTCGACATTTGATCTGGATTTCTCGGTTATTTTCTTCGGATTCAATAGAATGTAGTGACGCAAGAAGTTTGTAAATTAGTTGAGAAAAAACACAAAATTTCAAAACTAAACTTTTCGTACAAAAGCTCCTCAAAAACTTAAAATCTTCCCGAAAGCTCTATTTCCCAAACCTTATTTTTAACGTTTTAAAGTCTATTTTCTATACAGTTAACGGTCCCGTAAAAGCTCAAAAAATCTCGAAAGCTCATTGAAAGCTTAAAATTAAAATGCATTTTTACATAATTTGGAATCGAATTTTTATCCGATTCATTAAATTTAAATGAAATATGGAATTTTCGCGCAAAGTTTATCCAAATTATTAAAAACTTAACGAAAGCTTTAAGTTCCGAAGGTAATTTTTTACGTTTAAAAATATATTTTCTATACAGATAACGATCCCTTCACAAAATTTCAAAATTTTCCAAAAAAAAGCTTAAGAAATTTCGAAAGCTGATTGAATGCTTAAAATTCAAATATCATTTTATATAATTTAGAATGAAATTTTTATTTGATTCATTAAATTTAGATAAAATATGGAATTTTCTTTAGAAACTTTTAAACAACCCACTGTAAGGTTAAAGGAAGCTTAGAGTTTAGAACTTCATTTCTGGGAAGATATATTTTTAAATCGATTCCACAAAATCGATATTGGAAAGAGCAAATAATTGCTAGAGATTACTTGGAAAATAAATGAGATTTAATTGATTCCGGACAATTTTGAAGAAATACCTACAAAATTATCAAATTTTCCGGATTCTTACGAAATTTTAAAAAATTTCCAGATTTCAGCGAAATGTTTCGGATTTTTAAGGAATTCTTTATTAATTAATTCTAATTTGTTTTCAATTTGCATACAATTTGCAGTAATTTCCGTATGCAGTTTTACAATATTGTAAGTAAACCTCACGAATTCTATCCGTATACATACTTTTATGCTTTTATTTTTGCAAATAAAATTCTTTCTCCAACGAAAATTTAGTAAAGATGATTTGTTCGTGAATTTTATTTCCTCGATAATTCTAAACTATCGCCAAACTACCTTAAATTAATTGCAAAACCATCGACTAACCATCGTTCTTTTTAAGGCCATTTCGTAAAAGTGTCTTTAGCGACCTAAAATTCTGCAGGAACGTCATATATCATCACTCCACTCTAATGTATAATAATAAAATTTTATCTCTTGAAAATTGAAATTGAGAAAATTTTTTTATAGAAAAATGTTTGAATGGAGGAGGCGTAAGATAATATCTCTGCACACGGGCGCTTAGTACTCTGGCCGCGGCCCTGTCTGCAGGATATACCTGATTTAGAGTTTTCTTGTTAAAATTAATTATTTACATTTAACTTATCCATGCAGAACATATTATTAATATGTAATTAGAATTTATTCATTTATTGTCTGAATTTAATACGCGGTTTTTGTAGGTAGATTGAACGCTTGTACAAATTTACATAAAAATATTGTTACATGTTTCACATGCATTAAATTCTATGAAACTTGGAAAATTGCATTCTCAAAAATGATGAGAAATTCTGATTATTCATTCATTAAATATTCCCTGAAATTTACAATATATTTTTATCGTCAAGTACAAATGTACACATTTGGTTTTTATCTATGTACTTATATATCCTTTTCTACATTGCTAACTTTTAATAGAATATTTGGAGACAATTAACAAGAGTTCTTCATGGAAATATGATGAATAAATTGTAGCGTTTCTTAGCTTTTAAAGGAGATTCTTAAGCATGTATTTTCTCTATAATTATTAATAAATAAGTCGAACCACGAACTCTGAATCTTGTATTAACTATAGTCCTAATAAAGCTTGCAATTATGTGTTGAAAAATCCCTTCTAATCTACAGTTATCCAGATGGTTGAAAATTATAATGCAATTAAAATGCTTCATGAATATCCTACTATCCTGCTTAGGTGGTGGTGGCTTATTGTGGGATTATGACGATATGAGTTTTACAAACAAAGTGTATCCCTAATTTCCTACAAACTAGCTGCTTTGTATTTGCTGACTGAACCTGCACAACGTACTTTAAATTGCTATTTGAATAATAGCCTTTTTTATGTCAATTTATGATAGAGTTTTCATGTAACACCGAGACGATATCTATGGGTAGGTATAAGGGTTCGTGAAAATTTTAAATGTGGTGATACAGTTATTATTCTATTTTTACTTCTAACTTCTACAAGTATATCGTATTGGAGTTATGAAATCATAAAAATTAATTTTTTTACAGCCGAAACATGTCAAAACAGCCTTGCTGCTGAAATGCCGGTTATATGCCATTAACTCATTTAACTATAGAAATCTTACTGCTCCTCATAAGTGGTAGATTTACTTTTAATAATTTTAATTATTTATAATTAATTTAATTCTATTTTCAGCATTTCTTATAATATAATATAATAAAATTAAAATTAAAAAATTTATTTTGTGTATTTATTAAAATTCGCATCATTTCTCGTAGAAGTTTAGCTAGACTCAGAGTCCCATATTTTTTTTCCCTGTTGCCTAGATTTCCCACTAATTCCAGTTTTGTATCATCAAATGAATCTATCATTTAAATAGACATGGAACTCTCAAATGAAATTTATCATCCTCTATGATTTACAATCATAATACCTCCATCGCTATTACCATCTAGTATATAGCTAGTATAAGTTTGTACAAAATCTCTAATTTTATGGGAAATGTGTCGGTTTGGCAAATAACTATTGTTAAAACGAGAAATGTTAAAAAAAAAATAGAAGCAAATTATTAAAGCTTCCTGTATATGTATAATGTCCCACATTTTAATGATGTTCTCGTAAATTATCGTTATACGTTATTCGCCCGGATTTGTTTGCTAATAGTTAAGCTAAACGAATTGGATAAAATGCCAATGTTTGCTATCAAATTGAGATGTTTAATTGAATTTCATTTTCCTTTTTGTAGTTGTTCGAATTATCCGAGCGATAATGATTTCTTGAATAATAAATTTGTAAGATACTATACCATTATAGGTAGACGCAAGTCACGAATATAAGATTTGGAGGATAAATAGACGAAATTATCCGTAAATTACCAATCTTTAAGATTGTAACAAACTGGTATCAGAAATTCATTTCATTGACCATCAATTTACAATCAATGTTGCAAAAATGGAAATAATACTTTCAATGGGGATTAGTTTATGAGTTCGGTGAAGTAATAAAAACAATTGCGGCGCCAGATCTATGTACTAACTAGTTGCTAGGAAATCTATCCCATATAGACGATGAATTCATTTTTTTTATGTTCAATACGATTTATTATTTATTATCAAATGATTGAAAATTTATATCGGAATCGCGTTCCTCCCAATTTACCGATAAATAAATCGAATTGATATTTCCGGAACTACACGTTAAATCATTGTAATATTCAATGTTTTGTGGTAGATATTTGGATTTCGGTATGGGCTAAATAATATGGATTATGAATCATTTGGCTTGATAGCCGGTTATTATCAGTCAGATATTTCAGGAGACATTATGCGGATAATTTTCGGTCAAATAATAATAAACAATTTTTTTAATTATTTTATTAAAAGGTATAACCAGGACATATTCATAACATATGTCCCTTTCAAAGTAGCTCCCACTCGTTGCAATTCAGCGCATATACTGCTAACCAGTGGCGTGCAGTCTAATGCACAGAAGGCGCAGAGCACACCTGAAATATCAACAAAAATCGGTAACCAATTTTTATTGCTGCCAATTGCTAATTCAAATTACCAAAAAATTGTCCAAAAGATGTCCAAATCTGGCTTATAGTCCACCTATCGGATCAGTGAAAAATATGTGATACTTGAAGTCTTGATACCTAAGATCTATACTCTTCATCGACATAGAGGTATCGTATCACCCTAATAATTTAAAATCGGTGGAATTGAAGATTTCCTGAAAAGATTTAAGAAACTTCCCTTCAACTTATGCAACTTATACTTAACTTTTATAGAAACTTATACTTTCAATGAGCTTTCCAGTTTTTTGAAGTATTTTTTTGCAGAAAATTGGAAATTTCGTGAAAGGACCGATATCTGGATAGAAAATAGATTTTAAAACGCAAAAAATTAAGTTCGAAATTTAAAGTTTTCTTTGAGGTTATAATGGGCTGAGTAAGCTTTCACCGAAAATTTCAGTATTTTTTTAAAATTTAATGAATCGGATAAAAATCCGATTCCAAATTATCTACAACGACATTTTAATTTTAAGCTTTCAATGAGCTTTCGAAATTTTCAAAGCTTCCTACGGGAAAATTTGAAATTCCGTTAAAGGATTGTTATTTGGATAGAAAGCAGATTTCAAAAAGTAAAATATAAGCTTCGGAAAGTAAAGCTTTCTGGGAGTTTTTAAGTTTCCGCAAAGCTTTCGTACGAAAATTTTAGTTTTGATATTTTTGTATTTTTCCTCAACAAATTTATAGACTTTTCGCATATTTACATTTTTCTGGATTCGAAGATAAACATCGGGAAATCCGGATGAAATGCGAGCCTTTATGAATTTTTAATTCTTCTTAGATAAATTTGAACTTTTCCGAAATATTTAATTTTTGTATGTTTACCTAACTGTCTAAGCAACTTTCTGCGTTTTCATATTTTTTCCTGCATAAGAAAATATTTGTCACGCACTCTTGTAATAGCACAGTGAGTATTGTTCTCTTAAATAAAGCAAACTGCTAACAAAGTACATTTGGAATTCGATTTTTGTATAGACATCTGCTCGGCATGCGAATTTAATTTTTATTCAAGAATGCAATAGAATTTCATGCTGAAGATTTAAGATTTTTAACTTTCAAGTTAAAGCATCAACCATTGACTCAACGAGACTCTCCATAGTGTAAATTTATGTAATAAATTTCGATTTTATATAAAAAATATAGATATAATTTAATTATATACCATTGCGAATAAATTAATCTATATTTTCCCAAAATATTTTAATTTGTAATTTATTTTTGTTAAAAACGAAAATCGTACTGTTGTGGGATGTATATAAAACTATAGAAACTCCCAACATATCCCAGAGAGATATCGCGTGAGAATTGGACCAAATGACAGTACTGAATGGAACAAATTTTTGCTATTTATCGAAATCACACGAATTTCTATCTTTTTGTTTTTCCATCCGCATCCCAAAAATATCGGCGAATAAGCTCTCAATGGCAGTAGACTACTTTTAAAACCATATGATTTATATAGCTATACCCATTCCCCATATATCCTTATTCCCATTCCTTCAAAACTCAATGAAACGTTAAACATATTGATTTGATAGCAAAAAATAACAATAAACACGCAATAAAATGGACTTTTGTGTTATATAAAATAGAAAATTTGTTATTTTGTTATATGAACTGAGAGATGTTCATTTATACAACTAAACACCCCGATGTGTCATTGGAGCTTTTAGGGGTTGTAGTTGTAGAGTGGATATAAATAGTTTTATAACTATAACAGTCTGGAAATTATTCGATATTATATTATTTATGGTTGGTATAGTTTGATATTGTATCCAGTTTGATTTGTTGCCTCAATTTCTTTTATATATATAGTGTATCCATTATACCCTTAAGACCGTATGATAAAATGATATAAGTACAGTGGAAACATCAATATCTTATATATTTTGTTTCAACTATCTTGTATTTATTATTCCACTGAATATAATTCCTGCATTATAAATCCTGATGGCACATCAAATGAATGAATGCTTTTCACAGGAATTTCTACCACTGTAAGAAAAACGGATATACGGGAACATACATATAACAACATTTCGAGAACTAGTTTTTGTGAAGTCCATTATCCAATATTTCCAATTATTCTTGTTATATAACCAACAAGAGCTTCTATAACACCATTAAAGCTCTCTACAGAAAATGTGTTTTGCTTTTAAATAAAAAAAATATAACAAACTAGATATACGAGTTTATTTCAATGGGTATTTTTGGGATTTTATAAATTTTTTTGGATTTTTATATAGAATCTACTTGATATTGGTGTAATTGACTAGGGAAATCAGGACTATATGGAACATATAAACTACTAACCGAATGAATCTCTTTTCCTTAAATAAATATATATCAGTATGTGGTCCATTCAAATTGATTGAATGTTAGTTATTGAGTTGATGAATAGAATAGTTTTTTTTACCCCCCAAATTTGATGATAGAAATAGGAATAGTTATAATTTCCTTAATCCCGCTGGAATAAAATCGATTATACACCATTAGAAATAGGGTGGTATTTTAAAACAAGCAGTAAAATTTTAATTGAAAGGTCTATTGCAAGGGTCGGCAACCTATGACCCGCGGGTCAAACTAAATTAATTTATTTAATAACTTTGAATGAGCTTTCGAAATTTTTGAAACATTTTTTGTTGGGAAAATTTGAAATTTTGTTAAAGGATCGTATCTCGATAGAAAATAGATTTATAAACGTTAAAAATTAAATTCGAAACTTAAAGCTTTCGTTGTGCTTTTACTAGCTTGATTAAGCTTTCTGCCAAAATTCCATATTTCATTTAAATTTAATGAATCGGATGAAAATTCGATTGCAAATTTTTTAAAATAACATTTTAATTTTAAGCTTTCAATGATCTTTTAAAAGCTTAATTTTGAAAAAAATTAAAATTTCGTTAAAGGATCGTTATTTGGATAGAAAATATATTTTAAGACGAAAAAAATTCAGATCGGAAAATGAAGCTTTCTGGTAGCTTTTAAGTTTTAACAAAGCTTTTGTACAAAAAGATAAGTTTTGATATTTTTGTATTTTTGCTCAACTAATTTAGAAGTTTCCTACATCATTACATTTTTTGGATCCGAAGAAAATAATTGGGAAATCCAGATCAAAACTTGCGAAATCCGATATTCAAATTTCTCGGTACGAGTCCTTACGAATTTTTGATTTTTCTTATAGATAAATATCAACTATTCCGAATTAGGAAAATTCTGTTCGACGAAATGTGCATCAGAAACTTCCTCATTGAATTTCCACCCACCCCAACATACTACCCCAAACAATGTAATAGAGCCTTTCCATCTACAATTGACTTTGCCATTTCAGATGGCACCATTTCGATCCTTAACTTAAGAGCTGTACAAGCACTTTCCTCTGACCACCTACCAATTGTCTTTGAAATTGCACTGAGTGTCCAGAAAGTATGTTCTCGCAGAAAAATACGAAATTATAAAAAGGCTAATTGGGAAATATTCAGTAAACTAATTAACAGTTTGATTAAGTTCCCTTATCTACTAACTTTAGTAACAAAGCCATGATAGATGAAGGAATCAAACACTTATCCCACTCTATTAAGCATGCTGAACGGATTGCTGTTCCTCTTCTACCCAAAGAAATTTTACACCTGAACCTGATATCCCTCAGGAATTATTTCCGCAGACAATGGCAAAGAAATAGATGGGATCATCTTAGAACCCAAATTAACTTTCTGAATAAAACGATCCAATCAAATATTCTTATGCTTAAGAATTATAATTTCAATAAAAAATTAAAGTTACTTCAAGATGGATCTAGGGCTTTTTGGAAAGCAGCTAAATTGACTAGAAAAAAGTCACTCACAAGGGCAGGATACGGATCATGGGTGACGATTATTTCAGAATACTGTTCCCGGTAAAAAAGAATTTATTGAATTTGATTCGTACACGTTAATTTGTAAAATATTTGAAAAAAAAAACGTTCATAGGTGGGTCGATCCAGCGATCGGTCACTCATGATCCGTATCCTGCCCTTGTCAGTATCCAACCAATGAAAGATTTAGACAATAAGATTCTTTTAAGTAATCTGGAAAAATCCGAAGAGATTGCTAGAACGTTCGCGAAAGCTCATAACATTACATTAGATTGTAAAAGTGATGACCGTACTGAGTCATCCGTCTCCTCCTCTATTACCAATATCAATTACTTCACAAGCAATTG
>JANTOP010036471.1:0-11085 GCA_027564815.1 Symmerus nobilis | reverse complement strand
AAATTTAAAAATAATTTTCTTTTTAAATTGAAAAAATTTTTTTTTGGAACTTGGAATTAAAGCAACTACATACACAAATTTTTAACAAAATCAGGGCTTATTGGGCTTAAGGTTATAAGATCATTCTACACACCTCATGCAGATATTCACCGTACGCCACTGTAAGGAAAGGAAGTTAAGTATAGTCCGAATTGCCGTTCATTTATTAATTTGGTTACTCTAATATCGAGTTCTTCTTACTCCTCTTATAAAACAGATCAAATTTAAGATTATTGAATAAATTTTAAGTTTAAAAGAGAAAAATTATAAATACAATCAGAAAAAACAATCATCACTGTATGCATATACATAGAATTGTCTTCGAATATAATGATATTACAGTCACTGCAAGGTCAATATTTATACAACATTCACCCATTTCATCAATATATAATAGACGAGTTTATAAATTATTGAGGATATATTTACCATTCATTAATTTAATTGTCACCGGGAATTAAATGGAAAAATTTCATTTCTTTGAAAATAAAGTGTAGCTTAGAAATAATTATGGCTGTCTGATGAATTTCGAACCATCTAGACTTAGGGGCTAGTTAAAAAAATTAATTACACAAAGAGAATGGGCTATACTCATACTCAATCGATCATATTAACTATAAATTCGTTCATTTACAGTTGTTGAGATTTCTTAATTTTCTCTTCTTGACATTCTAATCTAAATATTTAATTATCAATTAAAAACCCTAATTTATCTAATGAATTATAAATGTTCAATAACTTTGGGAACGTCCGGACCTTAATATGTAATATCCAATTTATCCTTTCATCAAAACGATCCCTATATAAATTAACATTATTTAGATAATCATCATTAATAAAGGATTACGAGAATTATTTGAAATTATGGATTGGGCTATCCCATTGGTTACATGTGGTGACACTTAAACATACAAATCCTTCCTATTTAACCCTTTTTACCAAACTTCGTGACCTTGAATATGGGACGATTACGAAATTTTCTTTTGGTGACCCGAGATTTTACTATTTCAATCTGTATGTATATAACTTATCGGATATAAAGATGTAATCAAGGGTGTTAACTAGTGGAGGAATATAATTATTGGGCGGACGACAAATTGGGGTTCGTATATTCGATTTCCTTTTTTAATCCAAACAAAACATTTCTAATGACTATGTGGGATTTACTAATGTACGATAGGAAAGGATGTGTGTGTGGAGATGTTAGAGGAATTTTCTTTCCTTCTCCCATATAATCATCACATATCACATAATCACATTATAATCGATATTGATTGAATTAAAGGGAACTTTACTCCTATACAATGTTAAGAGTTGGGGGATGATATGTCGGTACATTAAATGTTAATAAAAATGCTAATTAATTTTTTACACCAAGAAACATATTATGTGTATTTTAACAATATTTGGCTAATTTTAATATTAATAAAAATAATTGAAGGTAACAAAATATTATTTAATAAACAAGGAAAGCAATGTAAATTTATTTCAGTTGATATCTCAATGATATTTCTCCCAAATTTAATTATATATATAGGGGTCGAGCTGTAGAACCTTTAAAAGTATCATTGAAACTTAGAAAGAAATTTTGATATTTATTCCTCGTATCGCCAGTAATTACTAGAGGAATTCAAATTATTACATTTAATTTTCAAATATTTAATTACATAATCAATCTATAAAAATTGAGAAATAAAAAAAATGATTTTAAAAAGAATTAAAACTAAATTATAATTATAATAAATTATATTGTAAAAAAAGGAACTCTGAAATTAAAAATTATTTAATTTAATTAATACAATATAATTATTTAATTAATATATAATGTACAGATTTTTTTATTAAAAATGAATTATTAATTTACACGAAAAAATGTTGATTTTAAATTATATAAGTTTCGTTTAATGCCGGACTCAAAGCTAATGCTGGTTTTGTGACGGCTATTATATGACCACCAGATGCGAATATAACGTGAACGCCATCCATCCATTATTGTTTGACGATAGTAGTAAAACCTTCGTTTCCAGATATACGCTGATATAATCGTTATTCACTGCACGTTGCTGTCCTAATTGAAAGAAAATCCGTCAGGTTAATAGAAAGTATATAAGTGTCTAGGGTACCTCTTCTGTTGCCTCTTTGCTATTTCCATTATTTGAAATCTAAAAGTTATTTTTTAATTAAAATTGTTTTAAGTAAAACGAGATGGTGCAAATTTACTTGTAACATTGAGGAGATGAGTCTACTGAACGATGAAAATCGTGCAGCAGCTTCTGTAAAATCAAACTCTTCTGAGGCTGATTCCTGCATGCCAAACATATCGTTATTTTATATTGGCATATGGTTTTTTTGAGGGATTAAGATGAAAACCGTCTGATAGCTCTAAGCGGAGACCTAAAAATGAAAGTTTAAGCAAATTCTTAAACTAACAAAATATATAAGAAGAACTTTCCAATTACATAAAGCAACATATTTGGTATCCCTGATTTCTGGGAGATATCTAGACGATTCTCATCGGAATTGATCTAATATTTAGTAGATGAATTAACATGAGGACTGAAGACTTAGACGAAATTAAAATATCTGTAAGTCCACCTCAGACAAATAGAACTATCAGAGATCTTGGAACAGAGCTTTGGTTTTTCTGTCTTAAAGTCTTAAAGTTTTGTGGAACAATCTAGAGATGTATAATTTTAGTTCCGCTTCTGAACTTCTGAGTCAACACTATAGCAGTACAGGATATGCGAGTAGGTACTTATTAGGGAACATAAACTGAATACCCCACTTAAAATTACCATAATATCTGCTTAGAATATATTTCTACAATTTCTTTTCTACAGCAGGATTGGTATAGAGAAGATTTCTATTCTAGAATTTATACTATTAAAGGGCTGGCCTGTATAAAACATAAGGACGTGATTGGGGTGATAAATATGATTTGGCTACGATCCAAAATATGTTGCTAGGTTGCAAGTTGCAGCCAAACGATACATAATTATTTTACCTTTACTGTCTTTAAGACAATAATTAAATAGGGCTTCTCCCATACATTTTAATATTTAGGATGTTTTCCATTTACTTCGTTCGAAATTTAAATAAAGAAATTTCCAATCCTCGCCTAAAATCGTTTTTTTGTATTAATATTATAATTATGTAGAATAATTAATTAAATAATTAAATTAAGTAATCAGGGATCAGCTATAATCAAAATATTGGAAAATTTATAAAAATTAGTAAATTTATTAAAAAAAATTTGCAAACTGCGCGTTAAATGGTCGGAAAAATTCGGAAAAAGTCGCTAAAATTTTGAATAAATATTCGGGTAATATTAGGATAATAAAAAAGTAGGAAAACTAACATAAAATTGGATAAAAAAAGGTTTTTCCGATTTTTATGGAGATGTCCTAAGATAACCGAATTTCCTTCAAATATCCTGAATTTTTTGTATATTCGAATTTTCATTTAATTGTCAGGAAATTTTCGGATTTATATCAAAATATCCGTCCGATTAGATGAACATTTCTAAATTTAACGTTGAATCAAATTTGTGGAATTGTAAGTCAGAAAAATTAAATAAATAAAACTACCTTATCTTTTGGTTCACCCTGTACATTTTTCCTAAATACAATACATTATAAACTATAAACTAATTTTAGGATTTAAAAAAAAAATTATCTGAACGAGATAGGAGCTGTTAAAAAATACACGATTTTCTTCAGTTAATTTTTCATTTTTTTTTTCTTTTCCAAAATTTCTAAATTGAATTTTTTAATTAAAAAAATTCAATCTCAACTTGTCTGAAATTTCTCAAGATATTATAAACTTTACCTATACTTTTGCCTATACCTAACTTTACCTTTTGTCTTACCCCGATTTTTATCGACTCTCTACGACTTTCAAAATCCTTTCAAAATATTACACATATTTTTCCTAAATTTATCCAATTTTGCCCGAGGTTTTGTGAACTTTAAGGTAATCAGGACGAACTTTAAATCGTATATTACGAAAAGGAGGTTGGAAAAGTTTTGACAGGTCAATCTATTTCTACGTTTTAAAATTTCCCAAATTTTAAATTATCCGGGAAATTATGACAATTTTTCAAAAAGAACTCTTTATTTTAGCCCTATCATAGTCTTGTCTCGACCCCCTAAAATCAAGGGATGAATTTTATGGAAAAGTTTGTTTCACAATTTCTTCATTTAAGGCTTAAGTTTATTTCCATGTAATCAGTTTTTCCGGTTACCATAGGAAATTTCCCGGAAATTTTCTGAAATTTAACATTTTCGTTTTTCCACAAGATAGTCAGAAGCTATCAGTATTTGAAAATAAAAACGAAAAAATTCAAAACGGTTAATTCTTTGATAAAAATTTTCTTCACAAATAACTTAGAAATATTTTCCCATCGTTAGATTAGCAAATTTTTGGCAAACAAAAATTCCTTAGAAATTCTTGTTAATTGCTAATGGAAAAATCAGCGAAGTTCATAAAAGTTCAGAATAAATCTTGAAATTTCGGAAACAATTCAGATATTTTGATTTTTTTAGCGATTTTACCCGGCCATCCACTAACTCTACTCGATTTTTCCAAAATTTTACCAAATTTTTCTGATATTTTCCCACCGCTACTAATTTCCTCGAGCTTCCCTCAATTTTCCTTAAATTTACCGTAAATTTTGCAGACTTTTTCCATATCCCCCTCGACATGTCAATCTATGTTAATGAACGACATGATAATCTCTCAAATTTAAAATCTAAAATTTTGAAAATATAGTAAATCTAGCGGTGCTTGCACACGCTTAGAGATTTTTTCGATCATCATCATCATACCTTAACCATGTTCATAACCTTAAGGTATGATGATGTTGATCGAAAAAATCTCTAAGCGTGTGCAAAATCGCACCGCTGGATTTACTAATATTTTCAAAATTGTTCGGCCAGCTTACTTTTAGTTGATTTGTCCCCGTACGTGATATCGTTTTTAATTATATTTTACCCGAAACTTGTAGTATCTGAACGCGTCCCTGATATATATAAATATACATATTCGGCAGTGGCGTGCAGACTAATGCGCGGAAGGCGCGAAGCACACCTAAAATATAATCCAATTGTAATTGTAATTAAGATTTAATTGAAGTTAAATTAAAGTCCAATTAAACAAAATCATCCAAAAACTGACTTATTGAACTGATTTGTTGATTATCTGGCAATTTCCCGAAATTTCCTTAATTTTTTTTTACTTTCAATGTTCCGAGTGTTTTAGTTAACTACTTCGACTTCAATTTTTGATGAAATTTTGCCCCAAAATTATCTAATTCCAAAAAAAGTTCTGAAATTTTTGGAATCTGGAATAAAGTCACATTCGGAACTTAAAGCTTTCTTTGAGCTTTCAAATTTTTCAAAAGCTTCTTGAGGAAAATTTGAAATTCGATTTAAAATTCAGTAATCGGATGAGAATTAGATTCCAAACAAGTAAAACAAAATTTGTATTAAAAGCTCTCAGTGAACTTTAGGGACTTGAATAAAGCCTTTTTGAACAGATATGAAATATCGTTGCAGTAAAATAATTGGACAGAAAAATATGTTACAAAGTGTATAAAATTAAATTCCAAACCTAAGCTTACTTTGAGCTTTTCCGACTTTGAAAAGCTTTTGGAGGCAAATTTCCGATTTGATTAAATTTTCAGTAATCCAATGAAAAATAGGTTCCAAGTAAATAAAAATAAAATTTGTATCAAAAGCTCTCAATGAACTTTGGTGACTTTAATTGGGCTTCTTAGAGAGAGTTCGAAATTTCGTTGCAGCAAAATATGTGGTAGAGAAATAGATTTAAACGCGTATAAAATTACATCCGCCGTTTAAAGGTTTTAAATTTTTCAAAAAATTTGTGGGGGTAACTTCAAATGTTAACAACAATTTTAACATTTTTTCTATAGATCCCTTTGAAAAAGGCCTCATATTGGCCGAAACGTCAGGGAAATTTGCAATTAAAAAACAACCTCAAACACATATCGTCGTTTTTTTTTTGCTGGACTGTTTTTTAATTCCGCCAAAAAAATTTTTGGACCGCTAATCCCATAAAACTCCAGATTTAATTAATCAAATAAAAGACGGAATTTCCCTTGTAATTTCTATATTTTACGTACTGAATTTTCCACGGATTTTTTTCCGAACTTGGAAAATGTAATGAAGCAGTATTGTTTCCTAATCATCAGATAAATAAACTGATTTATCAAAATTAAAAAACAATCAACCCCCGAATTTTGGTAAGGGTTGAAGTGGGGCGTGGTTTTTCAAAAGACCACTTTTCCGAAAATTGATTATAATTTCCCGTGCCATTTAAAATTTTAAAATATCACTTACAGCGCATTTCAGGGATGGTTAAATACAGGTAATGAGATAAAAAAGTTAAAGGGTTATCTAACGAAGTTGTATTTTTTACATAACTTCAGAAAATGATAATTTATTTTCGGGTCCATTGAGTCCCAGCCATTTTGGAAGTGCATTTAAAAGTACGAAACAAAATGCAAAGAAACTAATAAAGGTGGTAAGTTCTTCAAAATTGTGCACACCTTATGGAGATATTGACCGCACGACACTGATATTCGGTTAACTTTAAATCACTCTCATACCTTTTTTGGTTAAGGGGTCACACAACTCATCCCTATCCAATTTCTTACACGTTTCAAACGATATATTGTACGTTTGTTTGAGGTGTTGTGTGTGGGTGATTGACGGTGTGGTTGTATGAAAGGTCGAAACCATATTCAATATGGTGTAAAAAATACGGCATAACCCGTATAAAAGAAGATGGGAAATAAGGGGATGTGTGTTTAGAAAGAATCTGTTTTGCTAGCAAAATTTCAGTAGAGAAAATGATGTAAAAATTAATAGAAGGAGAACATATCTTCAAGCTGACATTCTTTTATGTACCAATTCAAACCGAAACAGTTTTATCTACGAAAATAAAAAAAATGTAGAAATTTGAACCGAAAGTTACGTTAAATTGTAGATATTCTCCTATAGGATTTCGATCATTTTTCCTATATCTATTCGACATAATTAATTTAATTAATTATCTGTTATTTTAGGCAGCATATAGAGAACTTTTGATTCAACTTCATCCATTCACTTTTGAAATCATCTATTACCTGAATGAAAAGAAAGAGGTGGGTGAATGTATAGTACGGATGGTGTGAGAGTAAAGTATTTTTTTGTTCAAATTTAAACATCTAATACAAAAAATATCTGAAAGTCACAGTAGTAAAAGCTCGTAGATAGATGTAAATCGTAAGCACATCAATCTTCGTCTTTTGATGGCCAAATCCCTTGCATTTTTTCTTTTTTTTTGACAATTTTCAGACCGTGAGAAAAAAGAAATCCGATCAAACCCCAATAACGTTTTGATACCAAATTTTCATACATATATCGACAATATCTAATTTCCATCAATTCATTTCCAAAGTGTCAGATTCGGTACTATAGGCAGGCACCTCTCCGACCGGTAATCTGATGGATTGAGGGTCGGTATTTTTTGGGATGGGAAATAGCGATATCAACAAGAAATAATTGAGTCTATTCCTCTTATTTCTGAAGGCTTTTCGTTCGAATAAAAATAACATGGCATTTATAGAACGTCTACTATTCAAAATCCACTTTACGATTAATTTTATTTAACAAAAATAGTAAAAAAAATTACTAGGACCGGTTTATCCTTTAGTAGTCTATCTTATATTTGTATGATAATTTAATGGGTTTATTTTAATCTATTCCATATACACCTGGCTTTTCTCCATTTCCAACTCAAAACCAATTTCCTTATTTTCCTTAATCTTATCAACAAAAATCAAACCTTGAATTCAGTAAATTGTTCAAGAGTTATTCAAATATTTTCTTGGTGGTTGAAGATACCCCACCCGGTCTGATACTTGATTTTAGATGAAAATTGGGAGTAGCTATTAACCGGAGGATGGGCGTACAGATTGATTTATTTTGGATAAATGGCATTTTATAAATATCACCAGATTATTTATCTCGTCTATTTAACGGTGATTTGGTGGATCGGTTTTTTACCAACTTTTACCATTAATTTCCTTGAGGAAGAAATGGTATTTAAATTGGGTTTCGATTGATTATTTCTGGGCTAAGGTAAATCACCCATTAATTGATTTAATGTACTTGATCAACTTATACAATTGTGGGTACTTCTTCTTCTTGAAATTTCATACCACATTTCCAAATATCTAACCTTGTTTCATCTAAAATTGAAGCGATATATTATTTGTTATATTTTTTAGAAACCCCTACCACTAGAAACAAATTTCCAAATTGTCTTAATATTTATTTCTCGATCTCTTTCATATGGGGCATTGAGAAGTTTTGGTGTCGCCAGTAACTACTAAACATTCAAATATTTCAAAAACGCATCGGTGAAATTATGTGAAATTTTCTGAATTATATTATATGAAGTAGTAGTTGGATTGACATAAATTTGGTGAATTTCTCTGAAACGGATCTTACCGTTTTTGAATTTGAAATTTAGGTAATTCAACCCCCGAATTCTATTTATAGTAGAAATGGACCGTTATCTTTAGAATCATATATTTCACGAATGCATCGGTGAAATTAGCTGAAATTTTGAATATTATATTATGTAAATTAGTAGTTGAGCTGGCATAAATTTAGTGAAATTCTCTGAAACGATTCGAACCGTTCGTGAATTTCAAATGTAGGTGTCCCAAAATGTTTTTTTTTAGATATGGAACGATTTGTTTAGATTTATATATTTCGCAAACGGATTGGTGAAATTATCTGAAATTTTCTGAATTATATTATATGAAGTACTAGTTGGGTTCATATAAATTTGGTGAATTTCTCTGAAACGGATCTTACCGTTTTTGAATTTCAAATTTTGATAACTCAAACCCCGAATTCTATTTATAGTAGAAATTGACCGTTATGTTTAGATTCATATATTTCACGAATGCATTGGTGAAATTAGCTGAAATTTGAATATTATATTATGTAAAGTAGTAGTTGAGCTGGCATAAATTTTGTGAAATTCTCTGAAACGGTTCGTACCGTTCGTGAATTTCAAATGAAGATGTCCCAAATCCCATAATGTTTGTTATAGATATGGAACGATTTGTTTAGATATTTCGCAAACGGATCGATGAAATTAACTGAAATTTTGAATACTGGATGGCATAATCTTGCTGAAATTTTAAAATTTATCAGTCAAAAAATTCAACTATGCCATTTCACTTCATGGATGACCGTATTTGAATGGGAAAATATTAAATATTTTTTTTTTGTTAATTTATCCCTCGCTAAATGGATTTTTGTAAAGATTATAAACCTTCTTCTAAGGAACTTTAGATAGTATGGGTACTAGGTACTAATGGTAGTAATGGCTTGTTTATACAGTGCAAGTTCGCATTGGCCAGTTACTGTAGTACCTGTAGGTACTGTCATTGTGTGAAGTCATGCAAGTTACTACAATAATTGTTGTTTGTATATAATGTTATCTACTCATATGGTACTCGTATAATTTGTATAAACAATTTGGTATTGATTATTGAGATGTTTAGTTTATGAGATTATTTAATTTAATTTTAATATTTAATTACATTTTTACATAAAATTTATCAACAAAGAATATAAATTACAATAAATTCAAAAAACCAATCCATCGATCCGTTAATTATATGTTTACCGTCCACATGATCCGCCCGCACAACCTCCTGGTACATTCACGCTAGATGAATGATTAATTCGTCCAATCCGTTTATTGGGCCACGACGGTCTAAAATTAAATATAATAAGCAACCATCCATGATATTTGGATATAACTTACCCTCCACGACCACCACCTCCACCACCACCACCTCCATATCCACTGCCACCGCCACCTCCGCCACTACGTCCACTTGACCCTCCCCGTCTTGTATCCGATGTGTATGACGATCCCATGTTAAGGAATGGTTGTACCAAGGAGTTGAAACTGTACGAAATGAACGATTATTTCAATAAATGGAGATTATTATTCCGAAAACTTACTAAAACCAGAAAAACATTAAAAATCCCCAAAACATTGATCGGATCCTTGATAAAGTCCATGGTTTTTGGTCATAGACACGGCCGTCTGAAAGAAAACAACAATGCAATGAAATTTAGACCACCCACTTGTATTGTTTACAATTTTAATGCCAATTTTATTTTTCCGGTTGTATTTAAATACTTTCACTTACCCGATCCTACGTAAACCATTTTTCAGTTTAAAAATCGACAATTTTCTATTTTTCTGAATATAAATTACTGACGAAATAAAATTTTCCTGTTTTTTTTTATTTGTAAAATGACTGACGTGTGAGGAGATACGGTCAACCAGTGGTTGTCGATCATTATTTATACCAATGAGAAATTCAATTTAAATTCAATTGTACCAGGTACATGTACTCGTCCATTTGACATTATTTTATTCCCGATTCAAAACTGCTCAAATTCTTGTAAACAATCTGTTCTAACATGGAAAATAAAAATTATTAATTAACAGATTTTTATGAATCAATTTTGAAACGTTAGTTAAAAATCTATTTTAAAAAAAATGACATACAAGGTACAATTGTTTTATCAATTATGAACATAACGATCAAAAATTGGCGCCATTAAAAGAAATCAGAAATGATTAAAAATGATGAATTTGTCGCGACAGAAAAATGTTTCACTATTTCTTATTTAACGATGTCTAAATTATTTTTTTATGGTTTTTTATTCCATCTGAACCCTAAAAACCCGTAATTTGTTCAGCAAAAATTGATATAAATATTAAAAATTGTTTAGGACTGAAACAAATTATAATGTGAATATATATGTGACCGTCCACAGGAAGTGGTACCAAATCTTCACCGATGTCAAAATTTAATTTTTATTTTTTCTGTACAGAATGCATCCTGCTGAATATGCAGGAATTTTTCTATCATTTTTCGTTTGGAAGTTATGAATTTTTAAATGTATGGTTATTAAAAACTTAATTTTGAGAAAAATGAGT
>JANTOP010036460.1:0-11085 GCA_027564815.1 Symmerus nobilis | reverse complement strand
GAACTCTAAAGGAAGTGTCTTATAAAACCAAAGAAGAAAAACCAACACCAATAGTTCTATAAAATGTTACTAGGGATGTGAGCTGTCGTAGTATCTTTCAGCAGCTGAAGATGAACCGTAAAAGAGATGTGAACCATTTGTATAAGGCTGGCCTCACAAAGAAGCTCAATTTTTGGGTACCGCACGAGTTGACACAGAAAAATGTGTTTTCATCTGGGAATCCCTGGCCAAAAGAAGCGAAATCAAGCTATTTCTGAAGCGAATGATGACTAGTAACGAGAAATGGATCACATACGACAATGTCAAGCGTACACGGCCCAAACTGTGACCAAACCAGGATTGACGGCCAGGAAGGTTTTGCTGTGTGTTTAGAGGGATTGGATGGGAATGATCCACTGTAAGCTACTGCCCTATGACCACACTCAACTTGGACCTATACTGTCAGCAGTTGGACCGATGTGGACCCGCCAGAAGTTTAGAGGGTTAGATGGAGGATTTGAATGAATCCAATGCATAGCCGTGATCTGGCGCCAAGCGACTATCATCTCTATTTGGCCATGGTAAACGCCCTTGGCGGTATAACACTGACCTCAAGAGAAGCTTGTGAAAACGGAGCTATATCAGTTTACGTTATAACGGACCTCAAGAGAAGCTATATCAGTTTTTTACCAATAGGGACAAAGCGTTTTGGGAAAGCGGCATAATGAAATTGGCTTCCAAATGGCTTCAACGAGTTATCGAAAAAACGGCGCATATTTGAGTCAAAACAAATGTTACATTCAGGAATGTAACTCTCCTTCTTTTATTTTATTTTGTTAATTTATTTTTATTTTAAAGAATGGCTGGCACAACCGGACCGTGTCATTCACAATGTCTTGGCGTGTCATCTTTGACACGCGTGTCATAGGTTCGCCATCACTGCCTTAAAGTCAGAGGCTCCCCCCGCACAATATATATATTTCTAAAATCGAATTGTAAGCAATTCAATATAAAGTTGATCGATTTTTGTTCAAGATTTTCCTGAGAAATTCTAAGGGACATTTTTTTTCAAGCATTATTTCATCGAATGATGGGAAATTACTCCTCCTAAGCAGCTAAAGACAAGATTTTATTAAGCTAGGTTTTTGAAAAAAGTAACCGTTCCGAAATTTTTTTAATTTTAACCGATTGTATGATTCATTCATTTCCTGACATACTCGTTAGAAAGTTAAATTTTCAGGAAATTGGAAAATCTTAATATGCAGAATTAATCCTAACGGTTCAGTGAGGAAATTGTGGAATAAACTTATTTAAAAAAATAACTCCCTGATTTTAGGACGATGGATATAAGGTTTACATCGATGAAACGTTGACTCTCAGAAAATCGGTTTTAATTTCCCGGAAAATTTAAAATTAAAAAATTTCGAAGGGAATTCAGATAGGCGGCAACTTAGGTATTTGTAGCTAAAAATTCACCGAACCATAGTGAAATTAAAAATAATTTCGCTAAAAAAATTCCTAAAAAAGAATGAGCACAAATTGTACCGAGATATATCACATTGATCAAAGCTTTACACTAAATGAATTTTAATTTCTCATTAGCTCAGATGAATAAACCGTTCTTCGAGAACCATGTGACACAAATGTTAGTGTCTGCTCAGAGTGGGGTGGACTGAAATGAAAGTCCGACGAATTAAAGTCAAGGCCGCATGTATACTTTGCGTCTGATAAAATTCTGCTTTTACTAAAACCAAGTGGAGAATAAAATTAGAAATTAGCTGTAAAAAAAATATTAAAAGTGGTGGAAGAGGTTACCCACATGCACGCACACCATGCCAAATAAGCCAACTACCGAATCTATGATTCGGCTTTATTAACATAAAGTCAGGTTTAAAATTGAAGCCTTAACAGATCTACGAAATAGCCACTTATTCGAAATGGCTCTAAAATAAACATAGCTATATGCAGACTCTAGGACTAGAGAAATTATGAGTATTATAGTATACCCGATTTAAGGTTACAGGAGAGCCTTATAATCACTAAAATACAGAAGAAGACAGTATTTGCCAGGATTGTATCTTTAAGTAATACAGTTAGATCTAATTCGTAAAACTACTACCATTATATACTACCAGTAATATAATTTTTAAATGTCTGAACATCAAATTTCAGATTCGAAATTAAGAAATATGTATTTTCCTTCAATAATAATAATTATTTATTTAATTTCAACGCCGGTTTTTCAACGCCCCATTGCACGGAACCCATATGTCGTACATAAAAATGATAAGAATATGAATTGCAGGTAATTTTCTCAACTCTATTTCAGCCTTGTGCCACTTTGGCGTAAAAAGCTTAATTTGCAAGTTATAATCCAAGAATTAAAATTTGCAATGGTTTTTTGGCGATATCTCATATTTGCCGATAAAAATTTTGTTGGACAACTTCAGATTCGTGTTCAGCACCCCAATTCCCGCTTCAAATAACAATTTTACTAGACTATTAATCATTTAAAAATTTTGAAAGTCCAACCGTTGGGACCTGATTTTCGGAAACGTATTTTTAATTCGGTGGACACGATTTCTTAAAAACTAATGCACCGATCTTATTGAAATTTTGCATAACTCTGCTAGATAGGATTGTCTAGTGCAAGGGTGGGCAATCTTTCTAGGCTACGGGTCAAAATGTGAGTATTAAGAAGACGTTTCGGCTCAGTGGTATTTTCATTTTTAAAACACAACGCATTTTTGGGTGAATATGATGCCCCCAAATTCTTCCCTTCTTAAATGCGGGATTATTATTAAAGTGGAGCAGTGGCGTGCGTTCAGCGTCTCCATAAGATGTGGAGAATTTTTGTTCAGATTTCTTCGGCAGGAAAAAATTTAAAAACGCAGAAAGTTGCTATAACAGTTAGGTAAAAATACAAAAATTAAATATTTGGGAATAGCCGAAATTTATCTATAAAAAAAAATCAGAAATTCGTAAGAGCTCGTACCGAGAAACTCGAATATCGGACATCGCAACATTTGATCCGATTTCCCAATTATTTTCTTCACATCCAAAAAAAAATCTAATAAAGCAGGAACCTTCTAAATTAGCTGAAGAAAAATACAAAAATATCAAAATTAAACATTTCGTTCAAAAGCTCTACATAAACTTAAAAGCTCCCAGAAAGCTTAATTTTCCGAGTATTATTTCTTGCGTTTTAAAATCTATTTTCTATCCAAACAACGATTCTTTAACGAAATTTGAATTTTTTCTAAAATAAAGCTTTTAAAACCCCGAAAACTCATTGAAAGCTTAAAATTAAAATGTTATTTTGAATAATTTGGAATCGAATTTTATCCGATTCATTAAATTTAAATGAAATGTGGAATTTTTGGCAGAAAGCTTATTCAAGCTATTAAAAACACAATGAAAGCTTTAAGTTTCGAATTTAATTTTTAACGTTTAAAAATCTATTTATTATCCAGATACGATCCTTTAACAACATATTTCCAAAAGAAATGCATCAAAAATTTCGAAAGCTCATTAAAAGTTTTTAAATAAAATAATTATTTTTAAATTTCTTTATTTTTTCAAATTAAAATACAATTTTTTCTTTTAACAATATTTAATTTGCTCGTACAAAACCCCTTACCGGTCCACCATCACTATCGTTCTCCGTTAATCTCTCCTTTAATCGTGAAGTCCAGTAATTCGTCTTCAATTTACCGGTTGTTCTTTTTATCCTCTATTCTAGTTGATTTTTATTTAATTATTTGTCCATGACGCTCGCTCTTCAATTTCTGAACTCCAACAAAAAACTTCTCTAAACTTGTCCAATTGTACCTTGAAAATATCTGTTATTTGTTCCGGTTTTCACAAAATTGTTTAGACGCTAAAACCTTTACTTCAAATGAGGAGGTCAAAACTCACCTGGGTCAGTTTTTTAAAAGCAAAAAATAAAAATTTTATGAGCATGGAATCATGCTATTGCCAGAAAGATGGCAAAAGGTATTGAACCAGAATGGACAATATATAATTCAATAAAATATTTATTCACTATTGGCAAATTGACAGACCGTCCTGTCTAATCGCTTAAAATTAACAGCCCACTTTAATCGGTGAAATATTCAATTTATTCCTAAAAATATTATAAATTTAATAAATTTCCTTGAGTGTATAAATTTAAAATTGACGTACCGTGTTCTACGATAGATTTCTAGCCAAATTCAGTAGAGTTCGAGCCAAATTCAATTTATCTTTAGTCAATAAATATTTCTAAGGTCCATAAATATTGCTAGGCCATATTTCAGAAGGAGCGCTCTCAGTGGCGTGCAGTCTGATGCGCAGTAGGCGCAGAGCACGCTTAACGAAATTATTTTATTTAATAACTTTTTCAGTATCATCAAGCTTATCACAAAGCTTTTAATTAAAATATAATATTATTTTATTTATTAAAGCTTTAAAGTTAAAAGCTTTGTGGATTAAAAATTCTGCCGAAGCTTTAATGAATTGAATTGAATTCAAATTATCTTTGCCATTTCTTGAAAAATTAAGCTTTCGGCCTGAAATATTGTATAAATATGCGCTTTCAATGAGCTTTCGATATTTTTCAAGCATGTTTTTTTCTTAATCTTACAGTGGGTTGATAAAGTTTTTAACGAAAATATCATATTTTATCTATAAATTTAATGAATCAAATAAAAATTTGCTTCTAAATTATATTAAATGATATTTCAATTTAAGCTTTCAAAATTTGTTAAGCTTTTTTTGAAAAAATTTGAAATTTTATTAAGGGATCGTTATCTGTAAAGAAAATAGATTTTTAAACGTAAAAAATTAACTTCGAAACTTAGAGCTTTCGTTAAGCTTTTAATAGTGTTTCGATAAACTTTGTGCGAAAATTCCATATTTCATTTAAATTTATTGAATCGGATAAAAATTCGATTACAAATTATATAAAAATTACATTTTAATTTTGAGTTTTCAATGAGCTTACGAGATTTTTCGAGCTTTTGTCCGTAAAAGTTGAAATTTGGTTAAGGGATCGTTATCTGTATAGAAAATAGATTTAATACGTTGAAAATAAGGTTCGGATAATAGAGCTTTCTAGGAGCGTTTCAGATTTTGCAGAGCTTTTGTACGAAAAGTTTAGTTTTGATATTTTTGTATTTTCTCTCAACTAATTTACAAAATTTGTGCGTCGTTACATTTTTTAGATCCGAAGAAAATAGCCGGCAAATCCAGATCAATCGAGACGTATGATATTCACATTTCTCGGTGCAAGCCTTCACGAATTTCTGATATTTCTTATATAAATTCCAACTTTTCCGAAATATTTAATTTTTGTATTTTTACCTAACTGTCAATGCAACTTTCTGCGTTTTTACATTTTTTCCGGCCCAGGAAAATATAAAATTCTGCCCACCTTATGGAGATATTGACCGTACGCCACTGATCGCTCTGCATTTTCTGCGCACTAGACTGCACGCCTCTGCTGTTTGTACATCTTGTAATGTAATTTTACACGCACAATTAAACAATATTGAGATTTTCAGTACATAAATAAATAATCAATAATGAGTTTCATCAACATCAATGTAAAAGTCAATATCTATTGACCCATTCACCCTCTACATCCCTCTTGTCTGATACGACAAATAAATTTTGATTCATTCTTCATAATACATCATTTGTATGTAAATTCTCAAAAGATATTTTCCTATAAATATTATTTTAAACTTCACTCTTTTCTAAGGGTGTGCGTTTTTTTGTACCTCTTATTTTCCGTATAGATAAAGTTGAATGGGGTTGTGAATGATTAAGGAGTGCATAGGATATAATATTAGAACCCCAAACATTATTAAAGGTGCGCTCGTATCAATAAAACCTCTTAAACAGAGGATACGTCTATATGCATAAGGGAGTATCGAGGATATATAGGATGCAATTTTCTCATTGTTTTTATTATATTTCATTCATCTCTTTCAATTTAATCTGCCTACCTCTTCTTGGCGGTTCCCCACCCAGATATATATGGGAGAGATGCAAATAAAAGGACTTCTTCTTCTTCCGTCTTTTGTACTGCACACAAATTATTTATTTATTTTTTCTTTTTTCTGCATAAATTCACGTATTTTATTACTCATATGGATGCACTATAAGCACGTTTAAAAGCCATTTGTATTTTCTGATTGGTTGAAATTTAAAACCTAAACAAGGGTTGTTATCGAGTTGAGGCTTTTATAAGTCCTGGAAGCATACATGTATGTTATTAACGAACATAACTTTAAACAAAAATGCAAAAGCAACAACAGAACAAAAGGCTTTTGTCTATAGTAGGTAATTAATGTTTACATTGAGTAGCTCATATTATAATAAGTAGAACTAAGCGGAAGAAAATGCATGATGCATGGAACCCATGGTTTGTGGTTTGCAAAATATATTTCATATTCATCCATATATGATCATCATCAACATTAATAATGATGGATTCCTTTACGTTTTTCTTTCCTTTTTTTATTATTTTTTTATTAGGTATTCTTCATTCAAGCATAGGAATAGGTTTTATGAGGAGATATTATAGGTAAATATACGTAAACAAGGGTATTCTGTATAATGTTAATAAACCTACTTAAGCATAGGAAGGATAAGAGAATGCTTATCAACATAATATAATGAGTATATTATGATGATAATGATAAAAAGGAATTATTACCTACTTTATACTGCATGTCGCTCATCCCAATTCAATAAAAGCTAATAATGTGTATCCCTCTTACAACAATGTATTTATTACCCAACCCATAGTTATGGTATCTGTATAATGTTACCATTATCGGAACCTCAATGTCTTCTATTCTCATATAAAAATTAAAATAACAAAACTTTATAGTTATAATAACCATAAATGCACAGTTGTTAACAGATATGGTTGCAAGAACCAAAGGAGCTTTTATGAGATACATTACCTTAAATTAATACGCGGATAATTATTGTATTTATATTTAGTAAATTATAAAAAAATTCTCTTCTAAAAAAATCCTAGCCGCCTCATATCCTCACCCATTCGTAACTTAAACTAAAATATTCGTACAGCGGACCCTTGGTACTATACGTGCCTATAGAGATACGTGCCTGTATCCTTTATTGCTAAATAAAGAAATGTACGAGGTTCCCTAAGAATTATAAGATCACATCAAATTTTAATGTTGATGGATTTCAACTTGATTACTATTTACTATTGCTACTATATCCACATGACGCATTTTATTCGTACGTATAACGTCAAATTTACATCAACTATATACGATATTACAAAATAATCGTGTATAACAAAAGGTAATATCCATAAAATCTAAAAATGTATTAACACTTTATGGTCGAATAAAATCGTTTTTATAATACAAGTTTCTTAATAAAAATAACAAATTTTATAACAGAGATTAAACCTATTGTGTATGCAGGGATTATTATACCGTCATAGCTATAGACGAGATGCATTTTCGATATAAATCTATAAGTATGACCATATACCATACCATTATACCATATACCCATTGTTATTCTGTTCTTCATCCATACCGGTTGATTCAATCAATTTTTAATTAGGATTAATTGAAGATAGAAGCGTTGGATCACCCGGTCTCTTATTCCTTTTCCTTAATTTTAGTAATATCCATGGACATGATGATGGTTAAATGATAAAAAGGTTCATTATACCAGTTGTACGTAACCGACCAAGAGTAGAGTTGCTGTTTTTTAATGGTTTTGGGAAGCTCGAGCTTTTAAGCCTTTTCTATTCAAAACTCGAACTACTCGAGTTGCTCGAGCAGTGGCGTGCGGTCAACGTCTCCATAAGATGTGCAAAATTTGTGTGCATATTTCTTTAGCCGGAAAAAATGTAAAAAGGCAGAAAGTTGCATTTACAGTTAGGTAAAAATACAAAAATTCGGAATAGTTGAATATCTATAAGAAAAATCAAAAATTCGTAAGGGCTCGTACCGCGAAATTTCAATACCGCAACATTTGATCCGGATTTCCCAATTACTTTCTTCGGATCCAAAAAAATGTAATGATGTAGGAAGCTTCTAAATGAGTTGATGAAAAATACAAAAATATCAAAACTAAACATTTCGTTCAAAAGCTCTACAAAAACTTAAAAGCTCCTAGAAAGCTTATTTTTTACGTTTTAAAATCTATTTTCTAACCAAACAATGATCTTTTAACGAAATTTCCTTTTTTTTAAATAAAGCTTTTAAAACCTCGAAAGCTCATTGAAAGCTTAAAATTAAAATGTTATTTAAAAAACAATTTCGAATCGAATTTTTATCCGATCCATTGAATTTAAATGAAATATGGGATTTTTCCAGAAAGCTTATATAAGCTATTAAAAGCTCAACGATAGCTTTAAGTTTAGAATTTAATTTTTAACGTTTAAAAATCTATTTTCTATCCAGATACGATCCTTTAACAAAATTAGAAATTTTCCCAAAAAAAATGCTTCAAATATTTCGTAAGCTTTTTGAGATATCAGTAAAAACTTTCATTTGCTTTAAAATATTTTTTTTTAGTAAAAAGCTCTTATAGAACATATAATATAATATGCTTCCAACCTTCAGATTGCAGTTGTAAATCTTAGGGTAATAGGCATTTGTATTTTAAAATTGGATTTTGCAAGGTGATTATAGTACCACGCACTGGCAAAATCTGGAAATTGCATCGCAAAAATAAGAACCAAGGGCGTGCGTTGGTTTGCATAAAATAAATCCGTTGCCTCATCTTCAAACCATTTCCATCGATTCTAATTTTAAATTCATTACATTAAACGGTTGTCCTCTGACAAAGGTTGTACAGACTTAGCTCTTATGACGTGGGAATCTTAATTCCGGAACGGAAAAAAACAAATACAATTTGGTTTAAACAGTCTTCAGTTTATTAAATAATTTATTTATTTAGCGAACTAATGGAAATTATAATCTAATAAATTAAATATGACAAATATGCTAATCATTAAATAAAATCTATTGATTTTAATATCGCTGCCAGCTCATCCATTATCCAGAAGAATAACTTGAAACGTCTCCCTGGATAAGAGGATTTAAAATATAGCCTCCTGCGGTCTAGTACGGCAAGCGAGTATGACGGAACGAAATGTCTTATAAATATAAAAATTATCAATAAAAATGATACGCCAGATAACTAACTATCTGTTTCGGCACGAAAATTCATGAACACTCATTTAAATAAGGGCCAATAAGTTGGGCCTCTCCCCTTAATAAATAAGGTGAATTTAGGCGGCCCGATAAAATGTCGTGTCCGTGTCCAAATAGGAAAATGGCCATATTACACCTTTGTTCAAGTGTTAACAATGCTAACAATAAGCATCTGCTTTTATGAAGAGGTAACTGGAATCTATCGGTCCAATCTAGCTTTCGTAATTAAGTTAAACATTATTACCACTTCGATTTTTTGATTTATGAATATTGAATAATGGAAGCGTCTACAAAAAGCACGCGTACTCTAAATTAGAGATGCAAAAGATTCGAGTACTAAGTACATTATACTCGTTACATTTAGGATCAGAAAGTAACGAGTATTCATTTCTAGAAATACTCGTTACTTTTATTCTACTCTATTTTGTTGGTTTAGCTTTCATATTTTCCCATTACCCATATTTTTGTTTTATATTGATTTTACTTTATGGATACGAAGCGAAGTATATAAACGATTCTAAAATAGCTTCGTATGCATAACGCAAACATTTGTTTATTTTTTCTATATATTTGAGTTCTCGGTACCAAACAAAATGTACTAACACGATACTACCAAGGTCACATATTCGAGTACTCTACCTGCCGATATAAAATACCGTGTGTAAATTGACATGTAGAATAAAGTAGCAACGGTGCATATAGGTACTGGTACCTAATTCAATGTACCGAGTACTTATAGTTAAACGGATCCGAGTACTCGGATCCGAAAAGTAACTAAACTTTGCATCTCTACTCTAAATGACATCTAACAGAACAATATCAGTCGCAGATTGCACCCAGCCCATGCGCTTCTCCGGAAAAGCTCACGCTTTTTTTCACATTAAACTACTGTAATATGCTCGGCGTAGATAGAGATTGGGTCGAGATAGAATCCTGAAATTGGGCATAAATATTCTGGACCGCTTTAACCAATTCACGGGTCCTAGGCCCGATTTGAATCTCTGGGTCCTCAATTATTTTTTTTAGAAATAAAAATTAATATTATTTTTGTAATTGTCATTTTAATTCTCAAATTATATAGTTTCTGTTTTAAATTTCGCTGTCTTTTGATATCTTTACAATATCAGCTATCTCTCTCATCCTCGCAGTCTACGAAAGCTGATTTATATGAAATCCGGATTTATATAAAAATCTAGAGCTTTAAGTTTTGAATATAATGTTAATTGGAATAAATAAATTTTATTCAAATCTGAAACGTTGATATTAAAGCTCTTCAAAAGCTTCTAATGCAAAACGAAAGCTTTTACTGTGGGATGCAATTTTATTCCTATTGAAACTTTTCATCCAAATTATTTGATTGCTACGAAATCGACAATGTTGTAAAAAAGCTCCGCATAAATTTAAAAGCTCATTGAAAGCTTTAAGTTTTGAATATCATTTCAAACCTAATTTTTCTCCAATATTTAAATTTTCATCATCTATCCAATTTTTATACAAAAGAATTATTAGAGAATTAAAAATTTCCCCTACTAAATCTCCACGGAAATTTGAAACGTAAATTTCGAATTTTACTAAAATTTCGTTATTGGGAGATAAAATAGATGACTAAAATAATATTTTAATTCAAAGCTTTCTAGAGCTTTTGGAACTTCCCTATAGATTTTTTCAGATAATTCGATAATTTTTTTATGTTAAATTATTGAAATAGAAAATTGGTTTAAAACAGTGATTACCAACGAAGCTTTCTTGAGTGCGAAAAATATACAATTACATATTGGGAGTGTCAGAATGTCGTTTTTTTGGCTTGAAAATGGCATTTATTTCAATAACAAAATGAATGAGTACATTAACCTATATATTGCCCATCGTTAGCTATGACTTCCTCCCATCTTGTGGGAAGTTTGTT
>JANTOP010036449.1:0-11087 GCA_027564815.1 Symmerus nobilis | reverse complement strand
CCAGTCGCACGTCGCGGACGTTAAGATAGGAGTTAAGAAAGAATAGACTGCCTGCTATTCTTCCTCATTATGCGACCCGATTATTTCTTCCACCTAACTAATAAAAGGAAAAATAGTTCAAAGTCCATCACATCTTGATGCAAACGTTCTCCTTGTTCTTCTGAATAGGCACCCATACTATACCATACTAAACCGGATCACTCACACTCCAGAGATTACGAACGAGGCCCAAATCATATCTTCGACAATCAAATCATATATTTAACAATCAGTAGGCCGGAAAAAAATTACGGTAATATTGTTTACATATGAAGACCACAGGGAAAAAAGAAGGAATGTCACAAAATGTCAAAAATTGAGCTAAGATCGTCATTTAGTAGAAAAATGTCTATATTTTATTATAATTACATCTCCTCAAAAAAACATAGCACGGTCATCTAATAACCGCGTTTAAAAACGAGGTACAAACAAAACATACGGTGGAAAAACAAGGAACCCCAAAACTTTAAAATCGATTTTTCTAGTAATTGATATTTTGTGACCTTCCTTGTTTTTTCCCTGTGGTCTTCATATGGAAACGACCTATTATAATTCTAACTTTGGTTTTTAAAATTTGGGTAAATGACGTAGAAAATATGACAAACGCCTGAACACTATCATTTTTGTGTTTTTTTTTTTATTGTAACCTACCTACTGGTGGAAGAAGAGGAGAGGAAAGAACATTTGAATTGTCCTAATTTCTGTCTTATGATTGGTTTTAAACTTCCGCTCTCCTTCTCTTATATTCTTATCTAACATACTAACAGTGAGTTACGAAGTTGAGGCCCCTAATATCTATTTATCTAATGCCGAATTTACAAAAACATATTCCCCAGGTACATTGGCTAGCTAATTTTGTATTGTATCACTGCACCTGTAAGACGTACATGACCGTAAAACTTCGTGTTTCGTCGTTTTGTCTCGAAACGTAAGCGGGTACATTACCCATTACGCCAATGAAGAGGTAAGAAGGACCTGAATAAATAAAATATTCCAATATTCATTCGTCGAATGCTCGGAAAATTTTTTATATAATAGCTGCAAGCTGTATTATGTTTCTGAAAATGAATTGTAAAAGTATACAATTGTTTTATGTAGATATATAACATTTAACAGTGTGAGTTGTCAAATCCGTGATTTTGGAATGATCCTATAGATTTGTATTGCGAGAAAAGACATTCAGCACTTTTTCGTTAAGAATGATATCGAAAAGTATGTATAATTTATTGAAATTGTTTTTGTTTACTACAGATTCTGGAATATATACGGCTTTATAAGTTACCGTATTTGGTGCAATTACATTATGCATTTCAAACTGAAAACAAATTGTATCTTGTATTAGGTGAGTGCGAGAAATTTCGTATTCCGATAGCATTTTCTAACGTATTATTTCGTATTTTCCATTCAAGATTATATTCAAGGGGGAGAATTGTTTTCACACATTTTCCGCGTACAAAATTTTAGCGAAGACTACGTAAGAATTTATATAGCAGAAACGGTTTTAGCAATTGAGAAATTACATAGTCTGAATATCCTGTATCGTGATATTAAATTAGAAAATATAATGTTAGACGCTCAAGGACACATCCGTATAACGGATTTTGGTCTATCGAAAATATTACCACGAAATAAGCGAACGTCCAGCTTTTGTGGTACCATTGAATATATGGCACCGGAAGTGCTAAAACCGAACAAAGGTTACGATCTTTGTATTGATTGGTGGTCAGTGGGTGTTTTAATATATGAATTGTTAACGGGAATTTCACCGTTTGTCGATCCAGATGATTTAAATAATTTACATGAGGACATTTATGAACGGATGAAGAAACCGCTAAGAAACTTGCCAGAAAACGTTGGTGATGATGTCAAAGATTTGATACAGAAAATGCTTATGTTTGATAAAAAGAAACGATTAGGTAATAGTAAAATAATGATAATTACATAGCTTTTTATTCATAAATTTGGATCCGTTTCTTTAGGTTGCGGTAAAAGAGGTGCCGCTGAAATAAAAGCTCATCCGTTTTTTGATGGCATTGACTGGCAAAAATTAGCTGATGGTGAAATTGAACCTCCATTTAAACCTGAAATAAAATATGAATTAGATACACGTAACTTCAGTAAAGAATTTACCGAGAAGAAATTGGAAGACGATAAGCCTGACGATACAGAAAAAATTCCGAATCTCGAACGGTTCTTTCAAGGTAATGAATATTTTAAATATTTTTTAACAACAATAATTGATTTTGTTCTTTAAGGTTTTTCATTTATTGCGCCCACTATATTGGCCAACAATAAGCAATGGCGATCTTTAATTTTGTCCAAAAAGGGACTTGATATTGAAGTAGTACTTAGCACTATTCCCCGAGTACGTATATTTTTATTTTAATATTAACCTTATAATATATACAGATTAATGTGCATAAATTAACTGGTATTCACCGCAAAAATGTACAAACTCCATGATCATATATTAAAATATAATCAATTTGCAATTAGGTGAAAAATACGTCAAATCAAACACGTTTGAAAATAATGGCGATTTTTTTAATTTGTATTTTATTCGATAGATCTCATGAAATAAAAAATATGACATATTTTTATTTCTGATGCACAGTTTCCGAGAAATTTGACGTTATAATTTGGCAAAAATTGAAAATATAGCAAGTTTGGAAATGTAGAATAAAAACTACCCGTCCTATTTTAATGATCGAGGGTGTTTTAGAAATACGGGAAAATACAGTATATTTATGAAAAAAAAAATGGGGGTGACCGAAAAATCACACTGAAAAAAATTTAAATGATTTGTTTTTACAAAATTTTGAAAGAATCCATTTTTAAAAATTTTTCTCTAATATAATGGGTGAGGGAAAAAGTATTGAGCCTTTTTTTGTCGAAATTCAAACGAACAATTTTTTTATTCCAAATGAACTTTGAAAACTTTTTATTCCAAATGAATTAAACCAAATATCTGGCATTTTGACCTTTTGCCATTTTTCCGGTAAAACCATAATCCCATCGTAGTAGAACTTCTGTGGTTTAGAGGTGAAAACCCGGGACAACTCATTTTCACAGGCCTCTTTTGAATTCAACGTGAAACCTCATAATTAACGACTGCCTTCCACTCCCACCAAGTACTCAACAATACTTTTCTTGGTGTCAATTCTGGCTTGGGAACCGTTTGGGAAGCTTCACCGCTTTTCGACCGCGATCTTTTTCGCACGACGTTGTTGTATTTTATCCACTTTTCATCGTCCGTAATTAATCGCTTTAAAAATTGTTCGATTTCGTTGCGTTTCAACAGTGAATTGCAGATGGAAATTCTGTCCAATAAATTTTTTTGAGTCAATTCATGTGGCATCCAAACATCGAGCTTCCTTTTTGTATCCAGCCTTATACAAATGGTTTGAAACTGTTTTGTGATCAATATTGAGCTCTTTAGCAATGTCATCAGTGGTCTTGCTTAATCATTTCCAAGATTTCATCGACTTTTTCGGTGATTGGTCGACCAGACCGAGGTGCATCTTTGACATCAAATTTTCCGGAACGAAAGCGAGCGAACTATCTCTTAGCTGTTGCTTTTGATAAAGTATCTTGACCGTAAACACCACAAATTTTTTCACGATCCTTGATCGTAGTGATATTGTAAAATACAACGAATTTTTTCAGAAATTTCACTCATCTTTAAGACGCAATAACTTTTGTTGTAACAAATTCAATAAAAATACTGTCAAATTGTAGCTTGAAGTGTCACCTTTAAAATGCACATAAGTATAGCCTGATGCGATGGATGATTACGAAGTTATGTGATCCATCTATCGAGAAAAAGGCTCAATATTTTTCCCTCACTATTATAAAGTTAATAAAAATTAGAGGTGTATTATTTTTTGTTTAATTTATAATGAATTTTATATTTATCAATGTTTAAATATTTCTTCGTTTTTATAATATTTTGGTAGTTAAATTAAGTTATTTGTATAATGAGGCATAAAAAATGAAAATTCTTATACAATATGATTTAATTCAAGAATTATAAACTCCTTGTGAATGTCCCAATGACAATGGCCGATCCAATATTTGACTTATTCATAAGAACGGAAGTGCTGGTCAGCCAGTAGTCAGTAGTAGTAGTCTTAAAGTGCAACGTCGAGAGAATACGGCGGGTGGGCAAGACCTCCCATTTCAGTGATTTCAAGTATGTTCTGACCGCCTTCGACGGCCTTTGTCGTCAAAATCACTGTTTTTGAATCGTTGAAACCATTCACGACACGTTCTTTCACTAAGTGCGGTCTCGCCGTAAGTGTCGCAGAGCATTTGATGACCATTCTCTTAAGAATTTAACTATCTTGCGCCGAAAATCGATTGCCTGTTCTATAGAATAATCATTTTAAACCTATTAAGTTTTTCTCATTTACAGAATTCTCCATTTCTTCAAGAATATTCTCTAGTCAAAAAGACAGTTAAGAATTCAATACTTGGCTATGGTACTGGATCGATATGCTTGAAATGTTACAACAAAGATAAGGAACCATTTGCAGTAAAAATAGTGCCAGTAGATGTAGACATTGATAATGAAATAGAATTATTGTACGATTTGCAAGGTCACCCAAACATTGTAAAGTATTATCAACTATTAAAGGATTCACATTATAAATATATAATTATGGAATATTTACCGGGCGGCAATTTGCTTTATCATTTTCATGAGCGAACGATAAATGGTTGGGATATGATTGCCGTTTTCGTACAAATTGTAAAGGCGGTTGCCCATATGCATGCAAATAATATTGCCCATCGAGATTTAAAGCCCGAAAATATTCTGTTTGAAAATACCAATTCAAAGGTTGTAAAGATAATTGATTTTGGAGTTTCAGAACGGTTTATCGGTGATTCAATGACATCTGTTGCCGGTACGCTACAATATATGGCACCCGAAATATTACAAAATGGCGCAAGGCATTATTCAGAAGCATGTGATATGTGGTCATTGGGAGCAATATTATATACGATGATGTGCGGTGAAACACCATTTAAGATGCCTTGCAGTAATATACTAGATAGTGGTGAAGATAGTGATGCACTTGAACAATTGATAAATAACATTAAGCAAGGAAAATTTAATGAGACATCGGCTGGATGGCTTGAGCTAAATACTACAGCGAAAGATCTTATTCGTGGATTGTTAAGTTTGGATCCGGACACGCGTATTACAATGAGGCAGTTATTAAAACATCCGTGGGTTGTATCGTATGATAGTCTAATGTTACGAAAACTTTCTAGTAGGCAACCGCAAGAGATTATGATGCTGAGCAGTACAAAGGAATTATCAGCACTTCATGCGGCTGTTGATTTAGTTAATCCAAGACTGACTGAGAATACAAATTCTGTGTCCAGCGGTGTCGATACATCATTTGAAACCGATAAAGAATTTACCGTTGAAAATAAATTTATTATTACTGAAATGACAACAGGCATGCAGACTGAAGTTGAATTACCAACAGAAAGGGAAAATATTGGTGAACCGATAGTGGTAGAGAAATTAATCAAACGTAAAACGTTAAAATCCAACCGACCCAAACGTCAACCGAAGAAAGCTATTGTGCGACCAATCATTAAAGGCGAAAACTCCGACCATACAATTAATTATAAAATAATTGAAATGAAAATAGTCAATCCATCATCGCCAATCGCTTCCGATTTCTTGGGATTTGATGATATTGACCTTATAGAAGATTGTAGAAATAGTGTTCAAAATATAACCGATTTTAACGAAACAATTATTAAAAGAATACGTTTCTTAAAACGGCATCATCGTATATTTTACAATTTGAGCAGCAAACGATTTGAAATTCAACCTCCAAGGACTTCGAATCGGGTCCGGAAACGGTTAGGTGTAACTGATGTTGTGGATGATCTCGTTAGTATTCCTTACTACGAAAAACGAACTCGACGAGTATGAATATGCATGCATATCCATATATCGACGAGGGTTACGATAGCCTCATCATTTAGTACTTTTAAAATGTATATATTTATTTTATATACAGCAACAAATATTAGACACAACTCCGTAATTTAGGAAATGAAATTAATTTTAATTTATTAATTTAAAATAGAAAACTTAAAATTTTAAATTCATTTTGTCACCCATACATACCAAAAGTGCCTAAAATTTCATAAAAGAGAAGTATACAATTTTTTGTATTACTATTATTAAAAAAATTAAAAAATACAGAACTTATTTCCGGTAAAGTTGTATCACGTTGATTGATTTGTGCGGAATGTATATGTTTCAAGATATGAGTAAAGTTAGCTGGATTATTGATTGTAAAGATTTTAAATTCAATACTTTAAAAAAAATATTTTATTTATATTATGTTTGACTAATGCATTATTATCTTATTTTCTAGATTTATTATAATTAGTTATGTAGTGGATATAATATAATATAAGTTGTACGGAAACAAAAATAAACAATGAAAATACAACATAGATTAAACATGATTGACAAAAATATAAAGTTAATATACATTTCTTTATCTTATGTTATATTCTCGATCAATATAAAACATGTCGTCTCTCATAATATGATGTCGTAAGAAGAGTTTTCAAAACAAATACAAATAAATGTAAATATAAATGTGTTACATATCGTCCGTTTGGTATCAAATGGGCGTATAATATTAAATGTTTTTATTCAAAATCAATAACTCATTTCTAGTAACATATTAAATTGAATAGCAGTAGTTTTTATCTAATTCTATCACTTTTTAACCTAATGCTATCGTTTACCGACATATGTGACCTTACTCGCTATTTTACCAAAACCTGATTCAAACATAGTCGATACGAAAGTAGCAAAGACAACGATAGTCGTCTCATCGATTTCACGATATCAAATTACATGTTTGCGAGCAGCACACATTTCCACCATAAATATATTCATAAAGGTACATGGAGATCATTGGTAGATCATACAATAGGGGTAAGGGTAAGGATAACTGTATAACAAAGGAAATTAAAGCATACGGAAAACTCAATAGCATGTACAGTGTTGGCCAGAGAAATAGCACATTTTATGAATAGTTCAAATTGACCATTTTATTCAATAATACATTTTTATTTCAATATTATAATATCACTAGAATTAAACTTATATATTATAGAATTAGACGAAGTAAATCTAAAGTTATTTGTTTATAGTTTCTAGAATATTTGGGATCATTTTTCTATTTCAGGCCACTGAAATAGAGCATTTTAATAAACTTGTTAAAATAGAAAGAAAAAAATAGAAATTTCACATTTGGTTGGAAATCCTTTATTCGTAAGAACAGCAGCACTTCTGCGGGGCATACTTTCTACTAGGCGTTGACATCGAATTAATGGTATAGATTTCCAACCAATTCTGATAGCGTCCCATAATTGCATCAAATTTTTGGGTTTTACCTCTTTTACGTAAGCTTCCACATCATTCCATACATTTTCAATAGGATTGATATCCGGACTTTGGGCTGGCCACTCTAACACATCAATCTTTTTTCCACTAAGCCAATTTTTAATTAGCTTCGATGAGTGTTTAGGGTCGTTATCGTGCTTAAACTTCCAAGTTATTGGCAAATTTTCATCGGCAAATGGTTCCATATGATTCTCAAGGATGCTTTGCTATACAAATCTATCCATTTTGGAATCTATTTTAACAATTGGTCCCACACCATGCCATGAAAATATATATTTTATAATTTTCATTTTGAACTGAAATTGAATAGTCTGTGGCTCGGTTGGAGAACAATTGACAAGTTGATGTCAACAAGTTGAACCAACCAAGTTGAAGAGAAATCGGTTAATGAATTGGCCGTTTTAGATGCTAACAACAAATGAACAAAATGAATTATTATAATTGATTCCTTGTGCATTTAAAACTTAATTCATTTATTACTTTATATTTTGCTCAAGAAACAAGTTTTTCTTGCGGCCTGGACTTTCATGCATCGCGCTTGCATTAACATGCAGTAACATGTTGCTTTTAAATTGTCAATTTCTTGAAAAAGTGGGGGACTATTTGGCCGACTAAGCGTGTAGTATTTTTTATTCCTGAGTTTTTTATGGGCACCGTAACTATCAATTTAATTGATGGCAATATTCTCGTAAAATTTGATTGACAATTTAAGTGATAGTGTGGGGGGCTATTACAACGAATAATCGTCGTCGAATTATTGAGATTTCATACTGTAAACTGATTGATTTCATAGTTTAATTGCTATTATATATTAAATTATTGGCATGTGAACAGGTTGCATGTGAACGAAACTTTTTTAAATTGAACAAAAACAGACTGTAGCACAATGTCGCAAGCAAACTTGAAAGCTTTAATGCTTATTTGAAAAAAGTCTTCTGGTGTATATTGATAATTAAAATATAATTGACAACTTATTGGAAAATGCGCCCGGCTTAAATTTATTTAACTGGTTAACATGTTAAGAAAGTCCTGTTTTGTTTTATTAAAGTTTGTCACGAAAAACGTTAATATAGAACGGAAAAGTTCGTTGTAGTTCAAAATTCTAAGCCTAGTCTTGACTTGGGCTTGGCTGGCTAGTCGTGGGGTTTCACTTAATTAAAAATGGTCGGTGCCTCACCAATTTCCCGGGCCGGTACAATTTACCAGTCCGCCACTGCTCTCTTTTAATATTATTTGGCGTGCTATGTTCATTCACGTGGACAATAGCTATATGTACTATTTTTCTAGAGCAATTAAGAGTCACTTATGGTGACTTTTAGTTATGAGCAATCTCACTTATGGTGGATCCATTCTGTTTCATATTAATAATCTTCCTCTTCTCTGGAGTACAATGTTTTCCCCTTCCCATCTAAAAATAATGCCTACTGTACTGAACAAATTATTTATATTAATCAAAAAATATTATACTTTATTGTTTTAAATAGATCTATGACGATAATTATATATTTTGTTAACCAAATAATTGATATTATTTAAATGTGCTATTTCGTTGTCCACGTGCTAATTTACGTTATTATCTTTGAACAACAAACGCATTAATAATGTAATATGTATTATAAAAATGTGTTCACAATATAAATTTGTACATGATTTTACAGTTAATGAAAGGGTACTGCATTTCTATATTTATCTCTCTTTGCGGTTATTTAGGGACTGAACATTTTTATTTAACAATGGGTGGAGTGAATAAAAATCAAGTAAAAACTCGATGTATCAAGTATTAGCAAAAGGTGTAACTAGAAGCATAAACTTGTTCTAAAAGCATTTACTTAAAATAAAGTGAATAATCAAATGCTTTAACTAGTAAGCTTCTGCTGAAAAATTTTCCTACATACTTAAAAGCGAAAGCTTATTTAATAGTATATACTACCAGTATTTACTCTTAATTGACAGCGGACAAAACAAAATAGAATTTATTCCTATTGTTTTATTCAAGATTTTTGGGTAAATATGATTTTCTAAACAATTATTAGTTTTCCTTTAGTAATTTATTTCATTTGTAGAATAATTAGAATGTCAGACAGCGACGCCGAAACTTGCAGTGGAATTTACTCCGACGAAGAACCTGGCCCTCAACTTGAATTTGCCATGCTGGTAAAGGAGCATAAAGTATTGTTTAATAAAAGTCAATTACCGGATATTAAATTAGAGAAGGAAAAGGCCATGAAACAGTTGGTTGACACTTATAAAATAAGGTTTGGAAGAGATATGACAATAAAGCAGGCTAGAAAAAAATTGAATAATATGAAAGTGGAAGTTAAAAAAGTAGTTGACAAGAACCAAACCGGTAATAAAAAAATTGTTCTAAAGAAATGGCAAAAAATATTTAGTAACTAAATGTGGAAGAGAATCCAGTGTTCACGAAAATTCCCGGAGGTCTAAGTTTCGGGTTTGATCTTCCAACTAAAGAAAATATACCGCCATCGTCTTCTACTAAATCTAGCTCATCCAAAAAATCCGAGCAAAAAAAGCAGTGTGACGAGAATGAAGAGACAAAAATATTAACAATGCAACAATTACAAAGGTTACTTCTAGTAGAGCAGCTGAATTTGATCCGAATTCAGACAGAGAAAGAAACTCTGCTACTAGAAAAAATAAAAGCTGAACAATTCTGCGACAAATATAATATGGACTATTCACCAGAACGACAAAATTGAAAATTAAATTAAATCCAATATGTTAATTTAAATGTAAAATTGCTTATGCATTTCTTCTCATATCAAATAAAATATTCATTATCTCTATTCTTTTTTGCATTCCTTCTCTCCGCATATTAAGATAATTGTCTGCATCATTTTCCGAATCGGAGTTGCCATCGAAATCTTGGTCTTCATAATCATCATCAATATTCCATCACCAAATTCATCCACGTCTTGCAAATGTTTTGCAATATTATGTAGTGCGAAACAGATCATTATTATTTGTGGTACTTTATTTAATGATGTACGGACGCCGTATTTAAGAATTGGAAATCTACGTTTTAGTTGCCCAAAGCATCTTTCAATAATAACTCTTTCCCTTGCGTGTATTTTATTGTAATGTTTCTCTGCATCGGTAATTGGGGTTTTGAATGGAGTCATCAGGCGGGGCTGTATTCCATATCCGCAATCTCCAAGTATGTTAAACGACATTGACGTCATAGTCATAGCGGAAAACAATGGAGACATTCTTAGTATACGACTATCGTGCACAGAGCCAGGCCACTGAGCATCAACGCTTGTAAAAATCTCACTTGCGTTACAGGTTGCTTGTACATTAATACTTTCAAATCCCTTTCTATTGACATATTCGTCTCCGTGTTGTTTTGGTTTGGGAATAAGAATATGCGTACAGTCGATTGCCCCAATGCTGTTCGGAAATTTAAATTTTTCCTCCCAATCCGTTTTTGCTGCGACTATTTCATTTGCGCTTTTGGGAAACTTGATCCAGTTACTAATTTTCGGAATTATTTTTTCAACTACGAATTTAATCGTTTTACAAACAGTTGTACGGTGTACACCAGCATCTTCGCCAATTCCAATTTGGTATCCTGGGT
>JANTOP010036448.1:0-25566 GCA_027564815.1 Symmerus nobilis | reverse complement strand
AAATTATTAAAAGGTGAAAATATTGGAATAAAATATTTGTTACCACTTACCACTTTACTAGTAAACGTTAGTATAAACGTATAAATGATCTCATTCAATTCCTGACCAATTCGAATAAGTATTAGATCATAAAGTTACAAAGATGATCGTACTTAAATTGTCCCTGGAAAATGAAGTTGCGTCGGTGCATTACATTGCAATTTCTACATAAAAATCAAAATATATTAAAATATTGATTTATTTTATAATCAACTTAACTTCTTTGGAGGTCATATCCAATTTATTTTTTCTTATTATGAAAAATATTAACTATTTCCAATCTCATTTCACTACCATTTATGTGATTGAAAAGATGAATAAAAAAAATTATGCTTTAAAAATACTTTTCATTAACCATATAAGGTACGTCCATGATGTTATGGCATTCAACTTCATGATTGAAAGAAAAAAAAAATGAAATACGCGACCAAAGAAAGATCGAAATATTTAATTTCTCACTTCTCCAATTTAAATTCAGTCCGCTGTATTAGCGGTACCTTAACTAGAAAATCTATGATACTTAATGAAGAGTTAATTTTTTCAATATACAAGATACCTCCATTTCCAAGAAAATACGTTTGGTAAACATTAATATACCGTAAAAGGTGTAATAAGATTTAATTTTAAAGTGAAAATTAAATGGTACTACATACATAAATCATTACGAAAATCGTAACCAAATACAGAGAGATGATAATTCACTCTCATATATGTGGGTTTTTTTCAACGGGTAAAATAAATAAATTTTTCCCTCCAAATTTAGTCCGACTTTTTAACAATCCAAATCCGAAATTAATTTTCTTATTACTTTCTGCTAAGAAAATTAACTTTTCCCCTGGATTAAATGCAGTTTAATTAATTTTTCTTGTCTTTCGGTCGGAACAACTAATCCACTTCCAAGTGTATCAACTCTACCCACTCAATCAAGTGGATATGTATGTACAATAATAACAATAATTTTTATAGTTCAAATAAATCCAAAATAGCAAAGATAGAATTCATTTTTCATGAAGGCGTATATCACGTCATCTCTATACTTTGTCATAAAATTAAGACACCGCAAGATTGTTGGCAAAAAACAACCGATAAACGCCAGAAAGAAATAGCCGCACATATACTTAAATAAAATGTTAATTATATTGAGTAAATAAATAAGTATGTATATATATATGTGTATAAGTATATATATAATCATCATAATCTCGGTTTATTCAATTTGGTTCCCAACTTTAAGTATTATATTTTAATGAATTAGTTTGCAAATAATCGTGATCTTAAATAATCGATAATTTCCATTATTTCTGCACAAGAATCGATTAATATTCGATTATTCCGATTTTTCTCACAAAAAGGCAAATAAAGTATACCTACTTTCCTAACTTTTTTTTATTAAATGTTCCGTTCACTTCCCCAGCACTACTTCTCATTAATCAGGAAGATTATAAGAATAAAAGTAGGGATAACGAAAAGCAAAATTAAGAATAATTCATCTTCGAATTTCTGCACCAAATTTTAGGACTCTACCTACAAAAAAAAGGGAGTTCCTAATATGTTTACAGTCTCTGTCATGACGGCACGATTTACTACACTTATAAATTATTTCCTCAAAATAATCATTAACAACAGTATCCCGAAATTATTGCCAGTCATATTGAATTTATGTTAGGTCAGCCTGTGCAAAATTTCAGGCTTCTGGTGCAGGACAGTGTGCATGTTTTTTGCCAAAAATCGAAAATTTCCATAGTTGTCCTTTTATTGGCTACAATCATACTTCCGCCTCAGATCTACTATTTAAAATGATTTTTGGTAATTAGGGTGGATCAATTATGACGAGAATCATTATTAAAATCTCAATGTACATAAACTTCCTCGACCGATATCTGAATTAAATATCTAAAAAACTTCTGAAGCAAAGTATAAGAAAATTAATATGGATGGAATTGTTGATTCTAAGAGATGCTGAAATTCCCTAATGCCTTTTCAGATTTTACGCTGGTTGGTGCAACTGACTTTAAGTTTTTATATATTTGATCTAACCATTTTTTGTGTGTACCATCGCCCTCAAATTGTGCAAGTTCACGATTAATGGTTTTAGCAATGTCTAATACCTCTTCCGGCTATTTTCTGGACCTTCCAAATATTATTTCTGATTTTTTATATTTTGGCGAATTTTCTTGCATTTAGGGGACTCTTTCCCGAGTTTTCATGAATTTCTCAAATTTCTTCTTATTTTTCCCAATTTTTCCGATTTCTTATTTTTCGAAACATTTCCCAGACATTTCATCAACTTGACGAGCCTTTTTAATTTTCTTTGCTAATGTCGCGCAAAATCGAATTACGGAACTGGTCTAAACTATGAAGGAATTTCTAGTATATTTGACGTTACTTTATAAATATAACTTCTTAGAAACTCCCTTAAGGTTTATTAATTTATTAGGAATATTAAACCGTTCCTTAAATAAATCCTAACAAATATTTGGAAATTTAATTGCTTGGGATAGTGACAATTTAATAATTTCGCCCTTTTAAACTATCAATCACCATAATTCAGGGATTACTTTCTCTTTAAAATTTTAAGACATTAATTTGTTATTAGTTATATGGGAATAATTCTGCATAATTAGACTTTACAAGATCCGAAGAAAATGAATGGGAATTCAGTGTTTCTTCTGAACTGCCAAATATTTCAGGTCAAATAATCTTAAGATTTAATTGTCAAAATTGAAAAACCGATGGGCTCATTAATTTTTACTGAAAATTTGACATATCTGTTTACAAAAATAAGGTCGACTATTTAAGATTTTGAGGAAAGCATCGCTATATAACTACATGCATTCGTTTTAGAAGTCACCTACCATTTCTATATAACCTCGGCAAAATCCGGAGGAAGGCATTGCCTTACTGGCCTTCTATATCTGAAAAAAGAAACAAATTTGAATTTTTTCATGATAACCTGGTTTAAAATAGTCGATAGTCGATTAGTCGATTAATCGATTAATCGATTAATATTTTCATTATATTTGCCCGATTAATCGATTAATCGGTTTGCAATCGCTAGAATAAATGGAGTTGTCAGGATGTTCTTGAAATGATGTGATTTTTAGTAATCACCGATGAGGTGCAACAAGTATGCTTACCGACTTACCATACTCGACTTACAATATTGTTGGAACAATATATAGAATAGAAAGATAGAACAATGGAGATCGGAACCCGTACCGAATCTGGTGTCAGTTATTTTGTTTTTTTAAATAGGAATCCATGACCGTGACAATATTTGAATTTAATAAATTATGTATACCGATAATGAAAGCTCATTATTGTTCGTATATATAAACTCAGGAACAAAATTTCATTAAAATTCATATTTTTTTTTTTCAATAGAAAAAAATGTACAGTCAAGTCTCGAATTTACCAATTCCGCTTAATGAAATGTTATGCTTATGGCAGAATTACAATTTTTAGAATATTATAATATTTATTTAGAATTATGCTTCCTCATATTTCATAATAAATTAATTATTTCTTTGGGAAATAAGAAACTAATCAAATATATTTATTTTTAACTATTAAATAAAAACAAAACAATTCTTTAATAATGGATTTAATGCAGCTCTTCATCTAAACATATTACCAAAACCAGGTAAAGATCTAACAAAAAAAAAAATAGTCTGTAGAAAAAAATTGTAATAATTTATTTGTGCTAACATCTTATGCAAGAGCATGAAATATATAAATATACATTTTTTTTGGACCCAAATGTTATTAATTTCAATTTCTAATAATTTTTTTTATTAAAAAAATAATTTTATCGTTTATTTTTTTAATTCAACAATGCACACATTAAACAGTAAACACCTCCCACAAATATTCGTTTATTTGTTTATGTATAAAACATAATACGTATATATCGTAAAATTTATATAATGTTTACACATTAAACTTTCTATCGATAAAATATTTTGAGAATAAAATCATTTACCATTTGTCTGTACAAATTCATGAAAAATCGGTGCTCGCTAGAAGTAGTTATGCAGTTTAAAAATAGCGGTGGCATTAAATTTAGTTTTTTTTCTGTTGCAAAATTTTTGTTGTTAAAATTAGATGGGAAGATTAATTAAACAATGACCACATCGACAGATGGAGATACTACTTTTCCGTTTCACAATTGTACCCCTGTATGTAAAAATATTTTAATAAAGTAAATATCGAAACAGAAAGTGTATAGAGGGATGACTGAAAATTAATGACAAAATATTACCGAATTTACTTAGGAGAAAGTATCGCCATAAATCATGTGACCAATCTTAAAATCTGTCCTACTTCTTCCACTGATTAATCCATATACATATAGTTTAAGACCTAGGGTGACTAACCTACTGATATCAACCGTTTTTGATTTAACTAAATTGTGTATATAAAAAAAGTCAGATAATCGATATCAAGTCGCCGATCCACCGATATAAAATAAAACGCTGAAACACACCTCAAGTGGGTACATTTTTAATTTCTTATCGATTACAATTTGTTTTTCTTTTGGAAATCGATAGACCATAAAAAAAAATCTCTTAAATATACACTGATGTGATATTTATAAGAATGATGATCTAAGTCTGAATTTTTTTATTTAACCAATTAATTTGATAACAAAAAAAAAATTGTGAAAAAAAAGAAATTATACAAAAGAAGATTAAAAACATTTCTTTAACATGTGCTTAATTTCATGTTCAGAATATTATGTGAAATTTGGCACCTTATCAATACATTTTTTTGGAGTATTTTTTTTTTAAATAAAGTTTGAAGATCAGCGCAACTCAAACTGTTTTATTTGGAATGCATTCCTCCTAGCCGCATAAGATTATGAAGACCTCTTTCAGCGGCATTTAACTGTATTTGTTATGTGCATGGCGAGCTTAATCTTCAGTATTTAAAAATGAAAGTAGCTTTTGACTATTTCTAATAGTTAACAATATTATCCAGGTTATACAAAATATACTTTTATTTTATGGATAATTCTGGGGAAAGATGTCGCCTATTCGGAATCTGCTGAATTTAGTGAGAACTGGAACATAAAATCATGAGATGCTAAGCGTATTTCATGTACAATTCTGCCAAACAAATTTTATATTTCACAATCTTGAATTCAATTTATTAAATACCTTGCAGTGCAGTGATGGCTTTTGAACCTTTTGAGCTCGGCGTGTCAAAATTCTTAAAAACTGATCTTAACTCGGGTATCGTGTCACATCTAGAGATATTCATATATTATATTAGGTTGGGGATAAAGAAATCCATTATTTTTTGGCTAGATGGGGTTAGCGGCATATATCTCGTGATGTATTTGTCTCATCGTGCCATACTTAAACTCGTTGGAAAGAGGGATTCACGTACAAAAAAACAATCTTTCGCCGCTCAGGGCGTCTAAGATGGAAATAACCCAAGGGAAAATTCGCTATATTTTACAAGTTCGCTCTCATAGAGGCAAAAACACAAGACTTGTCTATGGGCCCGATATTGTAACAGCCAATCAAATGCAATTTTGGTTTCGGCATTTCCATTCCGGTAATTTCTATGTGAACGATGGGCCACGCTTTGGAAGGTCTATCGTCGAAAATATCGATAAAATCCCCGATAATGATTCAAGTAGACCGGCATGTGAGCTGTCGTAGTATCTTCCAGCTGAAGCAGCAGAAGATGAACCGTAAAAGATATTTGAACCATTTGCATAAGGCTGGCTTCACAAATAAGCTCAATTTTTGGGTACCGCACGAGTTGACACAGAAAAATGTGTTTCCATCTGGGAATCCCTGGCCAAACGAAACGAAATCAAGCTATTTCTGAAGCGAATGATGACTAGCGATGAGAAATCGAACACATACGACAATATCAAGCGTACACGGCCCAAACTGTAGCCAAACCAGGATTGATGGCCAGGAAGGTTTCGCTGTGTGATTTAGAGGGATTGGAAGGGAATGATCCACTGTAAGCTACTGCTCTACGACCACACTAAATTTGGACCTATACTCTGTCAGCAGTTGGACCGATGATGACCCGCCAGAAGCTCTGAGAATTAGTTGGAGTATTTTAATGAATCCAATGCATAGCCGTGATCTGGCACCAAGCGACTATCATCTCTTTTTGGACATGGTAAACGCTCTTGGCGGTATAACACTGGCCTCAAGAGAAGCTTGTGAAAACGGGCTATATAAGTTTTTACCAATAGGGACAAGGCGTTTTGGGAAAGCGGCATAATGAAATTGGCTTCTAAATGGCAACGAGTGCATATTTGAGTCAAAACAAATGTTACATTCAGGAATGTAACTCTCCTTATTTTATTTTATTTTGTTAATTTATTTTTATTTTAAAGAATGGCTGGCACAACCGGACGGTGTCATCCACAATGTCTTGGCGTGCAATCTTTGACACGCGTGTCATAGGTTCGCCATCACTGCTCTAGAGTCTAGAAGAACCGAGTCTTTTCAGTATATGTATCTCCACTTCAGTGGCGTGCTGTCTAACGCGCAGAAGGTGCAGAGCACGCCTGAAATATCAACAAAATCGTAACCAATTGTTATTGCTGCAAATTTCTAACTCAAATTATTTTATTTAATAACTTTGAATGAGCTTTCAAAATTTTTGAAGCATTTTTTTTTTGGGAAAATGACAAATCGTTAAAGGATCGTATCTGGATGGAAAATCGATTTTTAAACGTATTCCATATTTTATTTGAATTTAATGAATCGGATGAAAATTCGATTCCAAATTATTTAAAATGACATTGTAATTTTAAGCTTTCAATGAGCTTTCGAGGTTTTAAAAGCTTAATTTTGGGAAACACTTAAATTTCGTTAATGGATCGTTGTTTGGATAGAAAATAGATTTTTAAACGTAAAAAATAAGGGTCGGAAAATGAAGCTTTCTGGGAGCTCTTAAGTTTTTGCAGAGCTTTTGTACGAAAAGTTTAGTTTTGATATTTTTGTATCTTTCCTCAACTTATTTAGAAGCTTCCTGCATAATTACAATTTTTGGCATCGAGTCTTGACGCATTTTTGTTTTTTCTTATAGATAAATTTCAACTATTTCGAAATATTTAATTATTGTATTTTACCTGCAACTTTCTGGGTTTTTACAAATTTTGTGGCCGAAGAAATCTGCACATCTTATGGAGACGTTGACCGCACGCCACTGCTCCACTTCAATAATAATTTTGCCCCGCATTAAAGCAGGGAAGGATTTGGGGGACATATTCATCAAAAAAGACTGTTTCAAAAATGAAAATACCACTGACCCGAAACGTCTTCCCTCTTATAATCACACTTTGGTTGATTTTGACCCGCAGCCTAGAAAGGTCGCCGATCCTTGTATTAGAGTATTAAAGAAATTAAAGGAAGGTGTAGACTTATAAGTATTATCCTTCGGCGGTCATCACATTCAGGCAATGGGAAGAATGCAGCGTTTTGTGGTACCAAATGAATCTCGAATTCCGGTTATCTAACACAAAATACAATAGAAAAGACCTTAAAATAATATTAAATTTTGTAGTCCCTCACGGATGCTTTTTTCAATTTTTCAATTCTGACAAAATTTACAGATTTAAATTGCTTAAAAAAATACTTACAAAATTTTATATTCTTCAAGCAGAAAAAAATTCAGTCAAATCGGTTCACACTATTTAGTTCTCGATTAACACTGTAAAGTTTTAGAACGTGTTAACACATAGATAAAGGTGAATATTGTCAACTTACTTACTTACTTACTTTGAAACCAATACGAATTTCAAAAAAACGACTTCACAATAATGCTTTTGAGTTGTTAAGGAGTGAAAAATATGCCAAAAAATGTTGGCCATTTTTTGAACTATAAAAAAATACTAACTCGCCTTAAATTCGAATTAAAATCATGTTTATTTAATTAAAATATTAAAGGAATCGAAGTTTCTAATTGAGATTGATATCTGCAATTATTCATAGAATTCTTTTTATTTATTTTGCAAAAGATCTGAGGAATGGCACTTGAGAAATTCGAGAGACATATATGTGGTGTCTTTAATTTTTTTTTATTGTATTGCTAATTGATATAATTCTATTCTAAATGCATGAAAATGTTATTATAAATGTTTATTCGCCTATTGCAAATATTATTTCATCTATTGCTGAATGATAATTAGATTTACCTATTTATTAATTACTATAGCGATGTTCATCACATATGTTTACAAATTATTCGTTTTTTTTTTGCTAATTTGAATATTATATAATTAAAATTAGAATTACATTTACAAAACAGACATTACACAAAAAAATATATACGTAAATGTAAATATTAAATTGCCTACACTTGATTAATAATAAAAATATAAAATGAATGAAAAATTGTTGTACGAACAACGCGAATTGGACCAGCGATGATATCATCACTTCATTTTCCATACAAATTATTTATTTTTCGCCTCAAAAAGAAAAGAATTACAAAAAATATATTCAATTTTCATCTAAAAATTATATTATAGTTAAGTTGAATTTTCCTCTTTTTTTCCGATCAATTAAATAATATTAAATAAAAACAATAAATTTCCTGTTTTTATTAGAATTCCTAAGAGAGTATTTTTGAATCATAAATTTATTTTTAAAAGAAAAATTCAAAAATTTATATTGTTCTCTGCCAAAAAATATTTAATTAACTCATTAAACTATTTTTAAAAAATAGATTAATAACATAGATATTTGCTATTATATTTACCATAAATGGAAGTGTATAGCAAATATGACAACCTTTATACACCTACACTCGATCACACATTCCTATCCTATTGATTAAGGCACTTTGTAGGTGACATTATTTTATTTATATATTGATTATATGTTTAATGTTTTATTCGTTATTTATTTATATATATTTTTTTTAAATAAAACATTCTATCGATTAATTGAATATTTTCTTACATTTTCTATCAATTTTATTTTTAGCTCGACAACAACCAGTAATAATCAGGCACTCAATCAGCAATCAACAGCGTTATCACCACAACGTCCACGACAAAATTATATGTCTGATCTTAATTCACCGCTGATTCAGGTGAGGATTATTAAATCCCGCTACTAAGGGGTTTTTAACCAAATAGTTTATTCTTGTCTAAACATTCAGCACATCAATTGCCTAAGAGAGTCTAAAATGCTAGAGTTGTTGGGAATAGAGTTGTTCATATTTATAAAAAGAAAACAGATTTGTTCAGAACATCATTTACCTCCTCTGGCTAAAAAACCACCTATGTCTATAGCGATAGGAACAAAGTGATCATTAATCTGGGAAATTTAAATTAAAGCGAAATATTCTCTTTATAAATAAGTTAATTTGAATACTAAAATTAATAAATTTACTACCGTAATAATAGGTTAAGTAATTTACTACAAACATGGTAGTAAATCCCACAATAATATTTACGTAGACTTCTCAATACGTATCTCACCGTAATTATAATTAAATAAACAATTAAAAATTGGTTTTCTGAGTATTGAAATATACTCTTATAGAGAAAGATCTAGAATAAATAAAATGAAATTATAAAGTATAAATAAAATATATGCGAAACAGCTCTGCGAAATCCAAAACATAAAAAATGCATTTTATATGCATTTTTCTTGACACTAATGAGGAGGCCAGCTAATAGTTATTTTCGTTTGATTCAATGTTTTGTTGTCGTTTATTTGCATAAATTGGGTCCGTGCCTATTATCGCACTCACGAAATCTATTAATATCAAAATTAATAATTTCGTACAGGATCATTTCCATTAAACTATATGTAATGGTTTTCATATGGGATGCCAACTTGCCAACATGTCATTCAAAACGGGGGAATGGAATTCAGACAAGTGAGAATTATGATCTGTTTACGCGTATTTTTTTATTTTCATATGGTCCATTGGAGATGTGACTCACTGAATCTTAATCATAAAAATATTTTAAATTTCTTTTTGAATTTGGGGGTCCTCTTATTTTTCGTGTTGTTTTTATGCCAATTTATTATATCGTTGTTTTTTTGTTTTCTTGTAGGATGAAGGTGACAGTAAAGTATTAAAATTACGGTTTGATGTCAGCCAGTATGCACCAGAAGAGATTGTCGTAAAAACGGTTGATCAAAAATTGTTGGTGCACGCTAAACATGAAGAGAAATCGGACACAAAGAGCGTATATCGAGAATATAATCGGGAATTCTTACTACCGAAAGGTGTCAATCCCGAATCGATTCGATCATCGTTGAGTAAAGACGGTGTATTAACGGTTGATGCTCCACTTCCACAAGCGCTTACCGCTGGCGAAACATTGATTCCGATTGCCCATTAAAAGTCAGACTCTCTATTCTTTTTTTTTTGTTTCTATTTTTTATTTAAATTTAATAATTGATCCAAAAACTAACCCAGATGATAATTAAATGAACACCTAAATCAAATTTTATTTCATTCTAAATCTATAAATTATTGTGTCATGCTAATATTTGTCTTCATTACAGATAATATTTACTTTATTTTTGCATAAATCAAGCAAATCAAAGCTTAGAAAAAGATACAAAATCCATAAAATAATTCAATTGTGTACTTAAATGTTGCATCTATTTTGTTTATCTTGTGCTTGATACTATTTAAAATATAATTTTTAATTTGTAATATTAACTCTTTTTTAATTTCAATAAAACAATACTCAATTTACGAAAGCAATTTTAGAGATAAAAATCTCAAGAAATTTGTAAAACAGTTTTAATATCTTTTTTGGAATCATTAGTTCTAAAATAAGCTATGCTTTTATATACACAAATTCAATGTAAAAGAAGATAAATTTGATATTTCAAATTAGAATTATTTAATAAAAAGAATAATAATAAAAAATAATAATATAAAAATAGAACATTTTCTAATTTATTTTGTAAAGATAATCCGGATCCAAGTTGAAGTTGCCCGGTTATTTTCTAAATTGCATTAGAGCTTTTGTTTCCAGGAATGTTTCCAGGAATTTATTTGAGCAATTTATATAGGGATTCACATTGAAAATAATTGACTAACTTTAATGGCCTAAAATCATTATAAATTGTATATTTATGCACCGGCTATGATTCTAGTTGATAAAAAGTTATATCTTCAAAATTTCCTATTTTTGGTAAATATCATGGGCTATGCACTGCCTTTTTTGGCTATTTTTGAAAAAATTACCTAGCAGCTTGAAATATTGCATATATAAATTTGGCACAAATAGCCTTATGATTATATCGCCAAATCCTTTATTATTTGTAGTAATTAGAGTCCTTATGAGATTCGATACAAAAACTAAAATAAATTCCGTATTTCTTTATCTACGGAACTGAAATTGTACAAAGGACCATTGTGTCTAGGTATTTGGGGTTTCTAGCGCCCAGAGCTTAACCCCTACCTGAACTGGTCTGAAGGGTATTGAAATACTCATTGGCATGTATTGGAACATACACTCTTAAATAGCCAATAATTCGATATAATACACTTACATTTCGTTCTACCTTTCCTCAAAAGTTTTCCAGGCATTTAATTAAGAAATTGGCGAATGAAATGTATATGGGTAATTCAAGCGTTGGTTATGTTACATTTGAACGTTTTTCTCACGTGTTATTGGCGCTTAAATATTTTACTTGACACGCACAAAGCGATGCGTTATTCTCTTCCAATTTCTTATCCACACACCTTACTAAGGGGGGCGATACATGTCACCGAATTTTGAACGTTTTCAGAGGCTTATAAAGGGAAGGAATAAATTAATTCTTTTTTAAATTCAGTATATTTATTCATTACCTATTATATTAAAATTCAAGAATCATATTTTTTTTCTCTCTGTCTGTCATCAAATTAAAAAACAATTCTTAATCTTTCTTTACTCTTAAAAAATTTGACACATTAACTTTTTTAATGTAAAATCCATGACTAGGGATTGCAAAGTACCGGTAATTCGGTAATGAAAAAATCCATTACAGGTTTACCGGTAATCTAGCACATTTTCTAAAATTATTCTGAAAAGCAGACTGTGATGTCTCCATATCTGAATAATTCCATATATAGACTAAATTTCTGGGCACTTGACGTAAAAAGAAGTAGAAAAAGGTGGTCATTTTGTGGTCAAATTGTGGTTGAATTTGTGGCCTGTTAAAAAATGTCATTTTCCCCATGTTTTTTTAACGTTTGCACAGCGTTGTAAAAAATACTTAAAATAAACTTTTTAGAAATTTTCCTACGTTAAGCTCTCATAAAAAAGGTTCCCTACAAGTGACTTCAAACCGCAATTCGTTTAAAATTTTTGTCAATGTTATATTTATCATTGCTGTAGCTGTACCTTTAATGTGATTTAACTCAGAACTAGTTCGAATAGAAAAGTCCTTTCAGGGGCATATTCTAGAGTCCAGACCCTTCAAGGATTGCAAAAAGCCACACAATTTTTTTGTCATATTTGATTCAAATTTACTTAACGACCCCTGAAGTAAAAAAAACCCTAGACAAAAAATGTCTACTTTTTCTTTTATTTAATGGATGGGTGAGTGTAGTTTCTTGGGTTTTTATAATAATTTTTCACCGAATTTACCGGTAATGATCAATATAATTACCGGTAATCAAAATAATATAATCGGTATCAAAATAATCGGTAAATCAGTACACCGGTTAATCGGTATTGTAATCCCTATCTATGATATCGTGCCAAAAAGTTATACATATGTAATAAATGGAATGAATTTTATTTGAAAAAATAAGGATTCAATATAACGTATAAAATAACGTTAAAACGGATTCTATACGGTTCACAAAAGGATACTTCTCAACTTGCTCCTACTTCGATGAAATTTGCATTGGGAAGTTTTCGGAGATGGTGATTACGAGTTCTATACTGATTTTTTGAAATTCGAATTTAAAGGAATAGAAATTTTATCCCCCTGATAGGAGGTGTAAAAACCAAGTTAACATCAATATATGTAATTTTAAAATTCCAAAGAAAATCCTGTTTGGATTTTTTATGGAAAATCAATCAAAATTGTATCAACCTATCTGGAGTACCATGTTTATTATATATCTTTACATTATATTTCTTTAAGAAATAATACATACGATTCCCCTCATTTTCTTCTTCCATTCAAATTGATAAAGAAGAAGATTATAAATGCATATTGATTGCGCATCATCGCAGGGATTCGAGAGTCGGTGTATCTCTGGGTCGACGACGGCACGAGTATGCATTGTCATGGGCATCGGATATGCTTTTTTTGAAACAAATACCATTATACGATGTGAAGATTTAAAAAGGAAAAATAGCGTATATAGCAATAGTAGAGTACATTAGGTTAAATATAAATACAATATTCTGCATGTCTGCCTATCTGTCTTTAAATTAAAAGGTCTCACCCAATAAGTCTGATACGATGGGTGTAATATGGAGAAAAAACACGAGAAAACTATTTACTGAGTTACAATTTTAATTCGACATCACAAACTTGACCAATTTTCGACCGTAGAAGGAGAAGGTAATATTAGCAAATTATCTAAGTTTGCAAGTTTAATTTTTAATATATATTCTAGTACAGTGATGGCGAACCTATGACCCGCGGGTCAGACACTGATAGATATTAAAAAATAATGTTTATGTACAGTAATGGCCATAGAAAAGAATTCATGGAAATTACGGATTTTTTGTGTGCAAAGAAAGCTTCAAATTTCAAATTTAAAATTGTTTGAAAAGAGCTTTAAGAAACAGCCGAAAGCTTATCCAAAGCTTTTAATTGAATTATTATTTTAGTCATTATTAAATCTATGTTATCTCCTCATAAACAAATTTAAATGAAATTGGAAATTTTCGTTAAAAAGCTCTGGTAAATTAAAATTTCTAAGCAAGCTTTACATTTCAGATTTAAATAAATACATTTTGAAATCATTTTTCTATTTCAATAATTGAATGTTAACGAAATCTCAAATTTTCTGATAAAAGCTCGACAACATTTCAAAGTGTTTATCGGGAGCTTTTAATTATGCCATTTTTTTCATTCCCGAACCAATTTTTCATTTAATTAGTTAAATTTAAATGAAATGTCAAATTTTCGGGAATAAGCTCTGTGGGAAATTTATAAATCTAATAAAGCTTTACATTTAATATTTACATTTATTCATTTTGATATCGTTTTTACATCAAATTAATTTATTATGTTTTAACGACGATTTTCCCACCTATTCTATACTTTTCCCGATTTCGTATCGAGTTTTCGGAATTTTAACAATTTCTCTCCGACTTTTTTTCTAATTCTCCCAAATTTTTATTGTAAAAAAGCCTAAGATATCTAAGATTGTCGGAAAATCGAAAATGTAATAAAATAAAGTAATGAACGTCTAGAAATAGTCGGTGAAAAGACAAATTAAAGTAAAAAAGTGGAGAAGGAATCGGCAGAAATTTTGAGAAAAACAGGAAAATCTAACGAAATCCGTTCCGATTTCCCAGAAAACTTGTGAAACATAGTTCAGTATAAATCAGGAAAAGTTATAGAAGAATCGCTAAATTTAAGTAAATAACGAAATTTTTACCCACAAACCATCATTGTAAGCTCAAGTTTCGAACTTAATTTATCCATTTACAAAATTTCAAATTGTCCCAAAATTAAACATCAAAAATCTCGAAAGCTCTTAGAAAGCTTAACATTACATGTCATTTTATATAATTCTATCTAATCTTTAGAAAATCTACTACACGAGCTGCCAATTATGGCCAAGGAGCCATACAATTTCGCACACCTTATGGAGATATTGACCGCACTTCACTGCTCCCCCTTTCCAAGTTACGCCACTGACTTAGTGACCCATGAGCTAGTACTAAAAAAATAATGAACAAAATTTGACCCACTTCTCGAAAAGGCTCGCCATCCCTGTTCTAGTATGTAAAGCTGATTTTTAGTCTTGATAAGGCAAAGTTTTCTTACAACTCCTTTCTAGTATATATTGTATATTCCTGAATATATATAATTGAAGAAAATTGAATTAAGTTCATTAGTCTCAAGTCAAAAATAACCTCCAAATCAAGAAATTATTTCTAATTCCCAGAAATTAGTTTTTGAAATAAATATATGTCAAAGCTGGCTTCATTTGTACGGATGGGTTCTAGTACCTATCAATAGTAGATACTTATAATATATAGAGAGAAAAGGATCATCATTGCTTAGTAATCCGGCCGACACTTCTTGTTACTGATCCACATATATTATTCTACAGTATTATTCTATATTTATAGACTTTTAGTATAGGATGGTTGGCGACGGATTAGGTACATACGTGGTACTGCACACACGTTCAATATTCTATGTATAAAACAAAGAGTATATTATATTTTTGTATATGACAAAAGCTCGCATATTCTGTATGAATCCGAATGGGAAAGACTGAACCAAGAAAGCAAGAAATCGACCATCTAACTAGTCGATATTTAGACGGTTGTGTGGTAAAATGTTCGAAAACGCGATGGTGTTTTTATGTAGCCCCAGCACTTTGATATTGAAAGAGAAATAAAATAAGAAGTAAGATATATTAGTAGAAAAATCATTAAAAGTGCATTGAGAAAATGACCAATTTCCATGAAAAATGTCATTGTTTAAATTTGATTGGAAAATCGAAATTAATTGATTGTATAAAATCGGTGTAAAAAAAAACTGATAATATTGGTAGTGAAGAGACACGGAAAAAAAGTGAATCGAAAATCCGATATAATATATATTCCATCAATATATTAGGTGGAACCCACCATCATCCATCATTTCTTTACAATCATCGAACCATCATCCTGAATATAAAAAGACTAAATAGAGAATCTATAGTATATAAGTTATATACGAATATAACGTGACGTAAAGGCATGGCCCCTATAATCATTACTATCATGGACCGGGCTATACTGCCTCTACAATTCCATATTTTTGTATACCATTTTTTTGGTTGAAATAAAGCTGCGAAATAAAAAAAAAAACGTAAAAAAAACGAGAAATTATATATTTTGAGAAAAAAGAGACAATTTTCGTCCTTTTTCGGGGAGTAACATTTGTGGGCTGTTGGTGGCATCTTTTTATCCCATTTTTTGGATGAATTATCGCACATACGCGTGTCGAGTGGTGTTATTCAAATGTATTAAAAATCGCATATGTGTAGTTGATATTTTCTAATGCATTGCTCGTATATTAGAAATGTTCTATATTGTTTTCCATCCCATCGCATATAAAGTGTGTATGAAAAACAAATCTATTTAGATATATACGTATATTGTTATCCAACAACAAAAAAAAGGATCAAAACATCCATTTTACCATAGTTGGTGGAGTTTTTAAAAAATCGTCTCTTAACACTGAAAAAAACTATCGATTTTTTATTCGCACATCCACTACAAAATTCGCATTAAAATATCGAAATTATATGATAAAATTAGAAAGAACATCATACCGACATCGGGATATATTCAACTAGGATAATTGGGTGGAAGGATCATACATTTTGAAAATACCAATTCAACAATGTTTCTATGGATTGTTATTACACAAATTTTAATAAATGGTGCGTATAGATATGTCAAGATATGTAGACTGTGTAGATATTTATTAACTTTACTTGATAACAGATAAATTTCGATCATAGAAAAAACTCTAATCCCTAATCTTTATTGACAAAAATGAATAAATATTTGTTACTTACAATTTCTACCTGCCATCAGGTTAATCTACAATATTTTATACAAATTATAAATTTAGGGTTGCCAAATTATCAATTATAAGAATTTATATCGATCTCGCAATATGTAGGTTTATAAATGTCAATGACGAGAATGCGGATAATATCTTACATCCCAACTCTAAATAATTCCTGTAATTCTTAAAAAAAAAAATCGATGCATAATGCCAAAACCTACGCTTATAGAATAATGTTTGCTTGAACGACTAAGTCGTGAAATATGAATTATCATTCTAAGCAAAATAAAACATAATATTCAAAAATATTGATAAGTTTTTATCTCTCTTTTCGATTGCAAAAACAGTAAATTTAATTCACGATACTTTAATTGAAAAATTCAATTCAAGTCTGCACGAGTAAAATTGTTAACAAACCGATATTTTTTCTTACAGATTCTGAAGCCTTAACCTTTGAGTTGATATCTCAAAAAATTAAGAACTTATCGAAATATTCCTGCGGAAACGAAATTTAACATCAAATTTCGGATTGGTAATATATCAGCTCTACATGACCTGGGAACATTACAACATTATTAGAAAAATTGACTTAAAATTTTAACGGTGGTTTTCTGTGAGCCATCTTTCGAAAGTTTGGGTTTTGATTAAAAAATGTTTGGGTAAAACAAAAAATAAGGGCAATGTGAATTTTTCTTCCACCTAGGAGTTATTTGAAAATTTTGTATAAATAGAATCGAATTTTGGCTTTTTGTCATGTATTCCCAATTTAAAAAATATTTTATTGGTATGTAAGTTCGCTCTACTTAATTCACCGCTTCAGCTTGTCTTTTTAAGTTCAGGCTTATGACATTGCATAATTTAGATGAATTATATATGGATGCATGAGGACCATTATCACAGCCGCTTTAAGACATTTCCGGGCCATAGTCAAGACTTCGACTACGGGCATCCACTCTAATCACATGGAGAACTACAATTTTAAAAAAAAACTAAATTTTGAATTTGTATTTACATTAGTTTTTAGTAAAACTACATATACTACACTGCCTATTCGAGGACTTCACCAAGGCAGTTGATAAGTGGTCGCCAGAATTTCATGGAAAAATTGTTACTGACTGAATTTAATCGCTCCAGGATTATATTCCATAATATGAATCAAAAGACAAATTAAAAGTTGTCTAATTTATCCAAAAGTCCAGTCGCTTCGGACCGAAGCAATTTCCTGCAAATCAATTGAAAAACTAAATAACACTTCCTAAATCTCTTTATAGTTCAGTTTTAAAGCTTTTACGGCATCCGCAAGAACAGGATTCGCAGTCGACTAGCGTGTTTCGCAAATCCGTTTCATGGTTATGTTCCTGTTATGTAAGGAATTTTCTAATTTGTTCCATGGATGTAGAAAAAAATACGAATATATGAAACTACTTCGAGAAACATTGTTGCTGGAAAACAGCTTTCCACAAAATAATTACCAATTAGATGAAAGGACTGATTTGAGCATGGAATAAAGTCTGCAGAAGGACTGCGTTGTTCTATGCGGCTTTACAATCCGTTATATTGGCCAGATATATTTGAAGCATTGTTATAGCTTTGTCTACGGCAATATTTTATTTTTAAGCACTTGCCTTTTAAAAATGTAATTATAACATCTTCAAGGCTCTTTTCAGTATGGGACAAAATTAGTATAAAACTCAAAAATCTTTCTTTTATGCCACTTGGGAAGACGTAGCGAATTATGAACGTCAATCAATCAACGTAACTAATATCTGGTATTGAATCCACGATAATGGAATAGTATTTTCCTGACTATACTATCTGTAATAATGTTTCCAATCTAAAAGTTAAAAATTCATCGCATATAGTGGACGACAAATAATTTATAGTTCCTGTTCCACTATTAGCATTATGATTTGAACCCCGAAAGGCTACGTCAAATATAAATAAATTATAAAAACGACGTCTATAAAATACGTTTCAAGTACATTGTTTTGAAAATTCAGAATAACGCGCCGGGGCCTCTGGCAGACCTTCTATTTCGTTTGTTAATTTAATTTAATTTAAAATGGTTTGTTTGTGTTTCCACATTTGCAAAATTAAATATAATATTAATTTGCTGTTTCGAGACTTGGCAGGGACGCCCCTTATCCCCGGACCCAAGGTAGCTGCCTAGTCCGCCTAAGCCAAAGTTCGGCTCTGACCATTATCTTTGTAGTTTACCAGCCAAGTCAATAATTTTAACTAGATTACAATCTAACCCAGGGCCGTCGAGAGGGGGTGGGAAAGGGGGGCAACCCCCGGGCCCGGATTTCTAAAAATTTTCGTAATTCTCTGCCTAAATATTAGAACACTTTTCTGATAAAAAAAGACTACAATAAACTGTAAGTGCATGTACTGTACATTTTACAGCTTTGTATCATAGTCGACTCCTTGAACAGCTGTGAAACCATATCCTTGAATAGCCACAGTCTTGAACAGCTAGATTAGTGGTACAGTTAGTATTGAAATATGCTTATGGCCAACTGATCCTTTATTTTTTTAATATTAGAGGCCACATTTCTCTGTATATTAAAATCTCCGCACTTATGTCTGCTTTATTGTTTTCTCAGCGTAATATATTAGGAGTATATTCTTTCAAATACATTAGTGGCTAAAGGGACAAATTGTTGGACCCGGAGAGAGGTGGTGGTCAGAAAGTGTGATTTAACAGCACTATAAATAACCTTGTTTCTTCGCCTTTTCAGTCTTAACTTTATATTTTTTATGTATAAGTATTAGAGCTGTCCTTGCGCGCGCTTTATATTTTCATTTATTTATATTTGATTTTGAAAAAAAAGAAAACCCAAAGTATTAATATAACGACGGAAAAATAACATTATTTTGTATTTATTCGTCAGACTATAATTTTCCTTCTACACCTATAAATAATTATACATACAATTTTTTACCATTAAATTTTCCACCCCGTTCAACCAACTCCAGTTATAGCTTCGGCTTTCCATATCCGCATGCTTCAAGATTCACAACAAAACAAGCACACATAGATGAGAATGTTTTCAGGTTCCTTTTATTTGTCTATTTTTGTAAGGGATTCAAGCCATAATAACAATAATGTGTTATGTAAGGGTGGTTTGATTAAATTATGGTTTGAGGGAATGCCATATTGTCTAGTGTAAATAAAATTAGGTTAATTAAGATATGTTTCTTTAAGACAACAATAGGACTGTTCTTTCCGCTAGTCCCACCCGTACATCTTCAAATAGAAATATCGGATAGGAAAAAAAACGAGAAAATGAAAGAAAATACATTTGTCATCTTTTTAATTATTTAAACAAAGAAAAGTTGTGTACACGTATAAAAATTAAAGAAGGCAATTTTCACGAATAGGAGAAAATCATGTAACAGGAAGAAATTTATAAATGAAAGAAATTTCTCAAAATACTTTCAGAAAGGTGATTAGGGTGATCCCTGTCGAACATTTAATTTAATATAATTTTATTTCTAATTTCAGACAATCTGAATTTCAAAATTATTACATTGAAAATTCTGATATTTTATGTGGGATTAATTAGGTTAACGATTTCAAAGGAGTTTGTTACATTACGATACTTGAGGAAAATTAGAATAAAAATAACATTTCTACAAAACGCCCCTGAGCATATTTTCAGAATTTTTGATAACCTTTTTATGCTGTCAAAATCATAAATCTTTCGTTAGCATCTCTTTACTCTGTCTACAGTACCAATTTAAATAATTTTTCTTTTATGGAACATTGCTTGTTATATATTTTCTTAAGGGGATGACTATCAGTTGCCGGTGTAACCTTATTATTTATATAAATAATATGAAGATGATTCGTTCGAATATTAACGGTTACATTGTTACAACGAAAAACTAGACTAACATTTCTATCAATTGAAAGGACCTATCCGGGTTTTCAGAATTGTATCGACCTTCTTACGATTTGTCCAAACATCACATATCCATAATTTTCTGTAGACATTTTTTTAAACAGACAACCAGCCGTAGTCTCCCTTACTAAATGGATGGCTAGCTTTTTGTCAGATTAATTTTTACTTAAAACAAGATATTATTAACGCCACTTGAAATGAAATTTTGAACATTCGAGCAACTAACTCTTATGATTTCCTGATGATCGTCAATTTTACCGTATTCCTCGTATGAGCAATATTCATTTCTGTAGGTTTGGCATTCTTATGTGTCATTCTAATCCTAATGAAGTGGCATGTGTCGTAAATATACTATTATGAATATTACGCGTGCTAATTGTTTACCGTGACAAATCCATTATGTTAAAAATCTTTTGTATTAAGACATTGTATTTTTACGAACATTTTGTTGTTGCTTTCGTTCCAAACTCATAGTCTCAAAAAATGAAAGACATAATACAAGCATGAACTGCATTAATAATAATAAAAATATGTAAATTGTTCCCCTCACTACATAATTTTTTTTTAATGAGCAACCATATAACATTGTATAATCATTAATTATAATATGCAGGAATTAAAAACATACATCGAGCAAAGTTAATCTATATAATTCAGAGCCCAGAGTCATTCCATATACCAAAAATCTAATATTTTCTATTATAATCTCCTTAAGTCGGTTCAATGTTGAAAATACGACAAAATCGAAAACCAAGAAATGCAACGAACAAGTAGTATTTAGGTTCGTATATAATCAGCGGCGTGCAGTCTAATGCGCAGAAGGCGCAAAGCACAGCTGAAATATCAACAGAATCGTAACCAACTTTTATTGCTGCAAATTGCTAACTCATATTTATTTAATAACTTTGAATTGTTTTACTAATTTTTTTCTCAACTTTAAGAAATTATGAGGAGGAAGGAGAGGTGCTACAAAAAAAAATCTCGAAACCAGGCCAATGGTACACCTATCTGGGGAAGTCTTAATGATTTTCTGAAAAAGCTTTAAGAAAGTTCCAAAAGCTCACCGAAAGCTGTTAATTAAAATATTATTCAAGGTAGTATGGAATCTAATTTTTGCCAATAATTAAATTTAAATGAAATCCGAAATTTTCGTTAAAAAGTTCAGTGGAAAATTAAAAACTCGAAGAAATATTTATATTTCGGTTTCAAAATCCTTTAAAATCTATTTTTTATCCTAATAATTTAACATGATTGAAATTTAAAATTGTCTGAAAAGAGCTTTAAGAAACTTCCAAAAGCTTATCCAAAGCTTTTAATTAAAATATAATTTTATTCATTATTAAATCTCCCAATAAATGAAATCGGAAACTTTCGTTAATAAGCTCCGTGGAAAATTAAAATCTCTACGAAAGCTTTAATGGAAATATGAAATTTCGTGAAAGGACCGAACCTGGGTAGAAAACAGATTTTAAAACGTAAAGAAATAAATTTGAAACTTAAAGCTTCCTTTAAGCTAACAATGGATTGACAAAGCTTTTACCGAAAATTTCATATTTACATATATCGAAATTTAATGATTCGAATAAATAATAGATTCCAAATTATGTAAAATCACATTTTAATTTTAGGCTTTCAATGAGCTTTCAAGATTTTTATACCTTTGTTTTGGGAAAAGTTGAAATTTTATTAACGGATCGTCTACAAAACAGACGTAAAAATTAAGTTCGAAACCTAGAGCTTTCGTTGCGCTTTTAATAGTTTGGGTAAGCTTTCAGAGAAAATTCCAGTTTTCGGAATCGGATACAAATTTGATTCCAAATTGTATAACATGACATTTTAATAGTAAGTTTTCAATGAGCTCTCGAAATTCTTAGCCCTTTTTGGGAAAATTTGAAATTTCGTTAAAAGATCGTTATTTGGATAAAAAATAGATTTTTAAACGTAGAAAATATAGATTGCACAATAAAGCTTTCTCGGAGCTTTTAAGTTTTTACAGAGCTTTCGTAAGAAAAGTTTAGTTTTGATATTTTTGTATTTTTTCTGAACTAATTTATCAGTATCAGTATCATTTTATTTACCAATTTGAACTAATAATCTTTCTGCAATATTATGTTTTTTGGATCCGAAGAAAATTATCGGAAAATCCGGATCAAATGTCGTGATGTCCGATATTCATATTTCTCGGTGCGAGCCTTTACGAATTTTTGATGACTGACTGTCAAAACAGTCAAACTTACTTCGTTTTTACATATTTTTCCAGTCGAAGAAAAGCGAACGCGTATGATAAAGGCTGTAACATTTTGTTTAGGGGTCATAAAATCTGCACACCTTATGGCGATGTTGACCGCACGCCACTGGTATGCATGCAAGTATTAGATTAATATCTACGAGCCAGTATGTGACTGGAAATAAAAATTTCATTCATTAAAATTTAATTATAAATATTTTGAATTGAAAACCCGACACAAGCCAACTAAAAATGAACATGAGAAATATTTGTTGGCCGTGGAGGAAAATCAACATTGTAATTTCCATTAGAACTTGACATCTACTTGAAGTAGATCTCCAGAAATGATAAATAGAAAAATTCTAAGTCTTACGTAAAGTTTTATTAAAACAAAAAACTGAAATAAAATGACAGTCCTTGTTTTCGGTCAATGTCCTACCCATATGTAAAACCGTAAATCATATAAATATACGACTCCCATAAATTGCCCTGCCTCGCCATAAAACAAACAGAGTCAATCGGTTGAAAGAAAAATATTCGTATATTTTATAATAGAAAATAAATTCATCATGCCCCAGTACCGTATCTATAAATATTGACACATTATCTAATGGGCTAAGTTACATTCAAGTAAAAAATTGTTATTTTATTGCAGCAATAACGTCCCCATATACTCGTATTACTAAATGATTAATTAGATTTTCTTTTTTCTTTATGGTGCATTATATGATCTCATATAATTTTTTTTCTTTATATACTATTGAGACGAATTACTTAATTAAAAGTAGTCTGGCATTCCATTATTTTTTTCTCTCCTCTTTTGTTTTATTGGTCACACTCAATTTAACATTTAAATTAATGCCGAATGTTTAAGGAAATTGTATAATGACAATTAAAAGTTATATGGTCGTACATTCAATTAAAATCATGGATGAGAAACCTTTTCACAATTATAGAGGAATAGTCGGTTTTTCATTTTAAAAATCAATATCACCATCTATTCCTTTCCAATTCCTGTATTTTTATCGTCCTTTTCTCTCCACATTCTATCTACCACAAAATCCGTTCATCTCATCTGTTAGAAACTTTCTCAATTAAAAACTAATTATAGCCTTTTTTATCCGAAGTGTCTCCTTCCAGATTACAACATACAATTTAAAAGTTATTAATTGATTTCAATATCTAGCTTTTGGGCTTATGAATTGTATGCGTGTTGTTCCAGAAATAAAAAGATTTTTGTTTTCAAATTTACAATCAATAAATCTTTATTGGAAAAGTTATAATAGGAGTGAGTCCTTTTTTCTCTCGGAAATAATCCAAGTAAACTTATGATTTAAGTTGATGTTTAATTACTGTGGGTGGTGTTGGAATATTGAATCAATGACTTTTTGACTGAGGTCAAATCTAATCGGGGAAATTAGAGGTCAAAGTATAATTGCTATATGAAATAAACCACCGAATAGGAAGATACTTTATCATATTTTAGATGTTGAATATGAATAATAATGTTGTTAATAATGACAGTTTTACCTAGCATATAGTCAAAACTTCAACGAACATATTCCGTTGGATTTGCTTAATATTGTTAGCAATTATTTTAAATTAAATATTTAGAGAACAAATACATCTATTGATATCTATAGATTCACGTATGATATGAATGAATATAATTTCAATTCTAACATCCAATTTAGAATTCTATTGTATAAAATTCACACGACAGGGCGTTACAAATTGAATACATCAAAGGATAATCTTGAATAGGAAACCTTTGTAGATGTGCTTTGCTTATATAATTTATTTAATTAAATTATTATGAATTAAATCCAACTGATAAATGCATTACAATATAAGCAATAAAATACACTTTAAAACAGGGCTCTCCAAACTACAGCCCGGGAGCCAAGAAGTGGCCGCGAGCACCAACCGCCATATAGTTTATTTTGATTAAATTGTGAAATTTACAATGTAAATAAATTATACAAAATAATAATGGGATGTTTTTAGTTAACGATCAATTAAGAAACACAATAACTGACATACATAATGAAATTGAACATTTTAACTGTAATTAATGATATGAGATTGAGGCTGACCGTTCATTGGATCCGAAATGATGCGAATTATATTCATCAGAATTCTGACGAACTAGATATCAAACTAATAAACTGATGGGTCGTCCACTGTCTCCTATTTTATTGCCTTTTATTTTGCATTATTCTGCGAATTTTTACATTTCTTTACAATTTAGAAATATAGTAATTCCCGATCGTCCGAAAATCCCAATAGAATGGAATCGTTCGTCAGAATTCTAACGAAGTGATCTGTTGCAATGCATGACCTTCAGTGAATTTCAGTGCAATGGGAGTATTCGCAAGTTATCGTCCAAATTCGGACAGATGAAAACGCATCCAATGGATGGCCAGCCTTATCCTTAAAAACTTACAATAATACATATATAATTCACATAATAAAATTAAACATTATTATTATGGTTAATACGATTTATGTAGCTGTAAATGTTATGTAGTGTTGTAGACCCAAGGAACATTTTGGTTTCTATTAGAACACTATACCATCCTATAGTGGCGTTTCTTAGTGGCGGAAGCACTAAGAACAACACTATAGGATGTTACAGTGCCGTAATAGTGAGACTATAGTAGCAAATAGGACCATTTATAGT
>JANTOP010036437.1:0-11089 GCA_027564815.1 Symmerus nobilis | reverse complement strand
TCTTTTGTAGTTTAAAATTCGATAGAGTACGTTACAAGCGTCCAGCTATCTAAGGATGGTGGTGTTCTACATCTTTCACACCCAACCGTGCGATTCCCCCTTCTTAGTTAGCTTGCCACCTAACCACGTTGACCAGGTGAGCAATTTCCAGCCTCACGTGGCGGACGTTAAGATAGGAGTTAAGAAAGAATAGACTGCCTGCTATTCTTCCACATTATGCGGCCCCATAATTACATGATAATTATAATTTAATATTTAAGGTCTCCCCAATAAAAATTGTTCGAATCTTGTTCATAAGCTTATTTCGGCTATGGCGTATTTACCAGCTTTTATATCGATGTAAGTGTTCCAATTAATGTTATGTCGAGTTTGATTGGCTTCCACCGGTGTACACTTCCTATATGCATCTCTTCTATCTAATGTTAAATTGAAACATATTGGTGTTAGGTGTACACCGGTGGAAGTCAATCCGATTCGTCTTTAAATATACTGTTTTTATAGTATTCAAACATGTTATAAGCAATTGGAGAAAATTTATAAAAATAAATAAAACAATAAGAGAAACGCCCCTTACCTTTCTTGATATTAAAAATTTTTTCATATAGAAAAAAACCACCCTAATGTATATATTGGGACAGAAGATAGAGATGGAAAATTAAGTGGTGTAAAGGGTATAAAAAATGGTCTGGTCAGCCTACGAGGACCATATATTGCAGCGAAGTATTGCAAATAAAAATTACCTATTAAACAGGTAAATGCCATGCCGGCCAGTAATCCTTGTAAAGTCCATCCCAAAAAATTAGTTAACGCGTCTTTGCTGCAATGTAAATCGGTCGGTTGAGGTTCGGTTGTAAACACATATACCAAATGAGTTGAATTCATTTAAAAACCATCAAAAGCAAATTTTAATTAGGTTTTAATTGATTCCGCTATCATTAACATTTAAAAAAAAATTTAAATTATGAATTTCTATAGTCCAAGCAAAAAATCAACAAGTGTGCATGTGATGTGATGATTGTTGACGAAACGCAACGAACAAATTTTTATCAATCACTTTTACAATACTTTTCTCCAAATAATCGTTTTTAAGTTATCAAAATTTCATAGACGCAAGTTGATAGATTAATTATTGATTGAATCAGATTGACACAGTAACAGTTGAATTAAGTGTAAGTAAACTATCTACAAAAATACTAAACAAATTATTTAATAATACATTTATTTTTTGTTTTTATTTTGGCCTTTGTTTCGTTGGTACATGTTAATCGTCACAACAATTTTTAACGTCTAATTTTGGCCCTCATTTGTTTCAACGAAGCAGAGACAGTTTGGAATTATAGGGTGATTTGCCAGTTTTGGTCAATTCCAAGGTAGAATGTATAGGGGTCATTCCACCAAATAAGAACATTTTTACGGGCGCCCCCTCAGATTTTATTCAAACTTTGTGAATATGTTTATATTATAATAAAATTTTCCTGAGCCCTTAATGTAGTGATTTTTAAGTTATGATTTTTTGAATTTTTTTACAACTTTTTCATTAATTTTTTTGAAGTAGAAAACTGTTTTATAAAAATTGAGAAAAGAGCCTTTTCTAGGAAAAACTCTCAGCTTTCAATGAAAATATTCATTTTTTGTCTTCTTACGTCAGACTAGTCTACCTTTTCTTACCATTTCGTTGCATTTTTTGAGCCGAATATTTTTAAAATTTGTACTTTGTATTTCTCTGGTTAGTCGGACGAATACGTATCCAATGGACGACCAGCTTTATGGGATACCCCCGAAAATTGTAAAAAAATCAGCAAAAATTACCATATTTGGAATAAATTCATTAGAAATTCACATTGAATGATTTCTCATTTAATGTGTATGCCTTTAGTGAGAAAATATATAAAACTATGTTTATTTTTCATCATTTTCATTCTATTATGAAAATTTGTTCTAAAAGTCACTAAAAACAGGAAAATTTAAAAATTTGCCTTTATTGCACACTTATGTCAAAATTCGAGCTCGCAACGTCAAGATTCTACAATGGATCTTCGCTTCATACAATTTTATCCATGTTATTGCAAAAATATCGCGAGCAAACAGTATCCCACAACCGGGTATACGCTTGTCCCACAACTGGAAATGGCAGCATTTCGCGAGTGACATCATTACAATTTTTTGGTTATAAATCAATGACAAACGCGTATGGATTATAAAATAGAAACCAAAAACTATGAGTACCCGCATTACACACACCTTTTGCGGACAATTAACTCACGAAAATGACACTACTTAAAATAAACGAAAGAAGTTTTAGAAGAATTTCAATTCGATGTTCGGAAAACATATAACTAATGCAGCTGCTCAAATAGATATCGAATCAAAAGTGAGCTCACCGAAAAACTAGTCCTTGACGATTTTGTCCTCGGTAGTATATTTATATAAATATAGTCTCTGTTGTAAATAGTCAATATTTTTATGCGGCCATTACACGATCAGTAATACTAACAGTATCATATAATACTGTCAATATTACTGACCGTGTGTAATTGATGGAATGATGGTGAATACTGAAGATTAAAATACATTAATTTTCAAGGGTCAGTATCGGAAATGCATACTCTTGACTGTAAAGAAATCGAAATTTGGATGAGAGAAAAGGGTAACTTGGTAAAGATTGACAATTCAGTCATCAGAGAAAAGATGGTATTAAATGTTTACCCAAGCAAAACAAACCAAGAGTTGACCGATTCTTTTTAAATAAAATGAGCAAATAGAGTAAAATAAAGTTGCTTGGAAGCCTACCTTTTAGCATAAAATATGGTGTAATAACAATGCACATAACTTTTTGATTCACCACACGATAGAGTGACCACTCGATGGAGTGAACAGCTCCTGCATAATTTTGTTCATTCAGTCGAGTGAGCACTGTAATTTCAAAATGCTTTTCACAGAATGTTAATTGAAATAAGTCTTATAAAATTAAATAAATTAATTAACTGTGATGTTATTGTCTGGTAAGTTTAATTGAAATAGAAAGAATAATTTAAGTAGAACAAAAAATTTATTTATAATCTGAACAACCGCGCAATGTGGATGCAATACATTGTTTCTGAACTGTTTGAACAATGTTTCTGGACTGTTTTGGAACAATGTTTCTGGACTGTTTTGGAACAATGTTTCTTTGGTGTAGTCAAGGCTTTACCAATTTTTTTTTAATTCATAAATTTCTTAAAATAAATTCAATAGAAAAACAAATATTTTTATTCATTCTCTTAGTAGTATTTAATCTTTTCTCTTTCGTCGACAATGGGCGTCAATCATTTGTTTTTTTTTCGAACAGATCTAATCGGTCTAATTTGACTTCCCATGAATGAATCTGAAATGACTCTAAATGAAATTTTATTCCCTTAGAATAAAATATATGTATAAATAAATATGCTGTTTTTCCCGTTTCTCTTTGAAGGCACTGAACGCGAAAATATGTGCTTGAAGAAAGGAAGACCATACTCGTATAGTATTTGATTGTACCAATTGTTATTAAATGCATATATTGCTCACATATTGCAAAAATGAGATATCTTAAAATTTCATGATTTTGAGATTTTCTTTGAATTAGGTTAAAAAAAACATAAACTTTATTTCACATTAGGAAAAAAATAAAAAAAAAAATCTATAATTCTTAAATAAAATGTAAAAATACATATTTTGAATATGAGAAAACACAAAACTTAAAACCTTTCTATCTCAATATTTACTTTTTTCATGATATCTCATTTTTGCAATATGCGAGCGATATATTCGATTCATTCTCGCACGTTATATTCTCGATATCGGTATCTTATTATGGTAGACTGTGCGCGTCAGTGGTACGTTTTTTTCAATGGGTAGTATTGAATATACTCAAACACGGTTTTACTAACCACATTTGAATATAATGCAAATGTCTTATACATTTGCGTATGCCCACCATCTTTTTTCTTTCCATTAGATAACTGCGCAACAATACTATTATTCGTTTAGCATTTGTAATTATAGATTATACTTCGTTTTATTAAAATTAAAATTATTAAATTAAATTACTAAAGCGTATATTTAGGTTTTTTTGTAGTTGGCTCCATCTCCTCCACAATTTCTACGTCATCGTCATCATCTCCTTGCCGCAATTGTTCGATTTCATTGTGTGCATCCCTTAACGAGTTTTTTAAGGTCTCAATTTTTTGACGGAGCTCCGTAATCTAAAAGACAAAATCATTTTTTTTCTTCTAAATGCAACTGAAAAGGTTAAAGTTTTTGAACTGTACCGTCGTATCTCTTAGAGCCACAACTTTATTATTTGTTTCTGACATAGTTTTTATATGCTCATTATACTTTTCAAATAATTCATATCTCAAATCTTGTTCTTGAATTTTCATTTGTCTTTGCAGCGAATCGATACATTCCTTATATTCTTCTATTTCGGCTTTTAGTCTAAATTTGGAAAAATAAATAAATAAAATAAAATAAATAGTTTGAAATTTGTAAAATTTACTTGAAATTTTCATCCAACAACAAAGATTGCTCTGATGTTGATTCACGACGTGGACTACTTGTTGCTTTTGCAATAAACCAGGACATTCGGGTATTGGATGTTACACGTTTCTTTTTCGGAAGTTTCTTATAAACAATTTGCTTAGCGATGGCGGCAAAATTTAACACATTCAAATTTTCTTCATAAAAATCTTCACTCGGACTCAAGTTAACTATCATCTTTAAAGGATCTTGCCCGAGTAGTGGCCCTTGTAATAACATCGTTAATTTTGATTCACGAAGCGGTACTAATTCGCCATGATTCGATGATTTTTTGTGTTGATTTGTATTTACTGCATCCAAACATCGCCCTAATACCTATAAACAAAAAATTATTTTACCAATACCTAACCGGAAACTAGATGATTCGATAAATTCTATAGTTTCTATAAATGTATTGTATATATATTAAGGCGTAGTGAAATTTTTTTTCTATAAAACGGAAGTGAAAATCTGAAAATATATAGCATTTTGCATATAACAACTTGGCTGAAAGAATGTGCTCTCGATGAATTTCGAATTGCCTACTCTTTAAACATAACTTTTGAATTGGATGTATAATATATAATAATGTATATTATATGTATAATTTTTTTCCTATATTTTTGAAGAATCAATATATTAGAATGAAAACTACTTATCCCATATACTTCACTACGCCTTAATATAATATACGTGGTGTGTCGGTAATTCCTTTCCGGTTTTTGAAAGAGATGTCACTAGCCATAAGTATAATAATGTTATGATTTGATACATATGTCATTTTATTCTACTGACATTAACCTCAAAACTACACAAAGTACGTGAATTTGAACGAAAACGTGCATTTGCGGAGCGCATAATTTTCTTGTTTCATCAATAGAAAAAGCCGTTGAAAGACATCGTTTGCTCGTAGACTTACGGTGAGCATGCTCCAACTATAAGAACATGTGATACGTGGTTTCGACAATTCAAATGTGGTGATTTCAACATTCAAGACAAAGAACGTCCTGGTAGGCCTAAAACGTTTGAAATTGCGGAATTGCAGGAGTTATTGGATGAACACCCAAAACAAACTCAAAAACAATTGGCAGAAAAGTTGAATGTGAGCCGAGTAGCAATTTGTGAACGATTTCAAGCGATGAGAAAGATACAAAAAATTGGAAGATGGGTTCGACATGAATTGAATGACAAGTAGTTGGAAAATCGAAAAATCGTCATTGAAATGCTGCTTCAAAGGTATGAAAGGAAGTCATTTCTGCATCGAATAGTAACGGGAGATGAAAAATAGATTTATTTCGAAAATCCCAAGGAAAAAAATCCAAGTCTGGAGAAAGGCTTAATACTGATCGCTACCGACAACAAATGATCAATTTGAACTGTGCATTGATCGAAAAACGGGCACAATACGCTCAAAGACATGATAATGTGATTTTGCAATATGACAACGCGCCGTCTCATATAGCAAAATCAGTCAAAGAAGTGTTGAAATCACTTCGATGGGAAGTTTTATCGCACCCGCCGTGCTCTCCAGACCTGACTCCATCCGACTACCACCTTTTCGCATCGATGGAGCACGCGCTTGCAGAGCAGCACTTCACCGATTTCAAAGAAGTTAAAAAATTTGGAATGGCATCCATAAATTGCCTGAGAGATGGGCAAAATGTATAGAACAAATGGCCAATACTTTGAATAAATAAATTTTAACTATCCATTGTAAGTAACGTGTTAACTTTAGCGAAAAACCCGGAAAAGAATTACTGACACACCTGGTATACATATAGTACACATTTGCTTCTAATGTAGCTTTAAGCTCGTTACAGATCTTCGTGGTATGATGTAGGTGTTCGATGTACGAGAATAATCAAGTAGCTACTTTCTAGTAATATTAGTAGTGGTGCCTTCCTCGTTCACGTAATAATAAAATAAAAATGTGCTAAAGCAATTGTAAAGTTTTTCGTGTTTTGTTTCTTACTATGACGCATTGAACCTAATGTTGTAGTGATGTCAACCGTATGGTAATCGCCGTATTTATCGAATTAACATGAACTTGAAAGCTCTTAAAAAACCTAAAGACTTGAAAATATACAAAGAAAACCTAACGAAATAACCTAAGGAAGCCTAAATGAACCTACTCAAGTTTAATTTAACCACGAGCGGATACACAATCCAACAAATATGAATTATTACAAAGAAGCTATTATTATTAGTATTAGTATTCAAAGAAATCGCTACAAACGAATAACGATGTGGCAAAAGTGGCGCCGTAAAATGTATAGATTGCGCCGGTCCTTGCTGGTATTAATGGTACAATTATATGTTTAAACACATTATACAGGCAACGTCTGAGATCTTTATTTTCTTTAAATGAAATTCACGGATTTCTAATAAAACTATTATATTATTAATACATTTATGTTAGCATATTAGTATTCAAATAATATCGCACGTTTAGTCGTAGACATAACCGTACCGACCTGTAAACTATAAATCGCTCCAATTTATCGAGATGGAGTTTTTTTTATCAAATTATAAATTACGGTATAAGTGCTCGGATGCTTATATTTCTTTAATGTTCGTCAGATTATTGAAAATTTCTTTATAAGTTCCTCAGATTATTAACAATTTGATTAAAAATTGTCTAAGAATTCTTAATTAAATATTTCTAAAATTCTTTAAATTTGAGAAATTTCGTAGACAATGGCAACTGGCAACACTACTGGTACATCGTAAATCATGGGAAAACAAAAGCGAGAAGTTCTGTAACGAGTATTAGGGTAATTGAGCTATAGAAATTAATTTATTAAACAAGAAAATCCATTACCATTAATGAATTGTTAATGCATCGAGCCTCCTTTAACCGATGACCAGTATTATCCGTCTTCTTCAATCTTTCTGAACCAGCTAAATCACAAAAACGATAAGAAATATGCTCATATGCCCCTAGCATCGAATAGGATAATATATCAATAGAAAATATACAATGTGATCGACTTGAATTTCTATTGATATTTGTCGATGCATAGTTTATCCGTTTCTGGCCAACCTTTAACAAATCCAGTGCTTGTTGGCTATTAACACAGTAAATAGACGTTAGATTTTTGATAAAAGCATCACCATTATTTAGGATTATTTTTAAATTTGATGGTTTACGATTATTGTTATTGGGAACATTTTCTTTGCGACTTTCTTTTGGAGGATTCGTCGCCAGTAAGTCGAAAACAAATTCATTATATATCTCAATGAATGAGACCCAAATGCATACACCGCGATCTTTAAATTCACATTCTTCAAATTCATCGGCCACGTCAAAGTAGCACGAATCCGTTCCCAACTCATTCGCTATCAATGTATCACGTATTATTACTTCTTCCGCTGTTTGTTCATCATCTACTATTATTATATTCCCTCCATTCAGTTTGAGTACAGCCGTTGGTGAGATTGCCATTGAATAACGTTTAAAAAGATGATGGATGGCAATCGGTACAATTCCCGGGTCTTCTTTCGTACCCAACAGTGTGTGTGTTTTACCTGATCCGGATGTTCCATACATTAGAATCGTTAGATTATCTTCCTTATCAATTGCCTCATAAACACAACGATTGTAAATCTCACGTTGGGTTGTCGTATCATTGAATATTTTATTGAATGTAAAATGTTTTTCCGATAAATCTTTATTCGTAGACGTTGAAGATTCAAGGCATCGAGTTTTTAATACATTACCATCAATATTATATAGTTGACTTGATTTATCTGATTTTATAGGACGTAGTCTCAGATAAACGGATGCTGAACAAGATTCATTTGACAGGATAGAATGGCCAGATGATACATTGGGAATGGGTTCGTCGGACGGTTCATCTGCTGCATCTTCCTCATTAATGAAATCGTATAGTTTTACTCTTCGTTCAGGACATGGACGATATCGCCGATCCACAGAAGGGTCACGAGAATATAGGTATGACGCTCGATCTAAGTTGTCCATTATTTGGTATATTTTATTGTAATGATCTAGAAAATTACGTCAATAGTTCAATAGTTATGTGAAAATGTAATGGAAAATTTTGTTCAAAGAATAAATGTTTGTAAAAAATCACGTAGTGGTCATTTGGAAGATATTGTGTTTCGTTATTAATTTGCCGTATTTCTACCTTACAAAGAACTCAATAAAGTTGAAAAAAAAAAACAAAAACATTGTTGTTTTATTAATAATTTACTTTTTTGGTACCCGATGGGACACCCTAGAATTTTCAAGAAAAAAATGTTTGAATAGCGCCCCCCATCGGAAGCATGACGTAAAAATAAATAGCAAAAATGAATTTCTCGTGCAAAAGACCCCCTAGTACCAATTTTCAGAAAAATAATTACAAAATTTCCAAATGCCTTAAAAATTCTATATAAACCGATCATTTTCCATGAAAATCACATTCAGGAGCCATGAAATTCATTTGAAACTTATGTTGCAGAAGAACTTTTTGTTCGCAATGACAAGAGGAATCATTATTCCCCCGGCGCGGTATCGGTTGCCAAATGGCCCGGCCTATTGTACATACATATATGGTTCATTCTAAAATGAGGAGAGAATTCCAAAGTCATAAAACCCATATGCCTTCCCATGAATTTGTAAAATTGAAAACTTCCTAGAAACAAAGGATGAATCCTTTTGTATATGGAATTAGCTTTTGAAAACGTAATCCTATAGCTGTCAAGAATGCGGTAATAAAACTTAATGTACATAATCAAATTATTTGATGGATATGGTGCCCACAAACTATCAAATTGATTGCTGAACGATATCCACTAACATTATTAAATAGTCTGCTCAGTTATATTAATAATATTCAGAATTAACATAATTCAGAATGATTATTAATATTTTAAGAAAAGAGCTCGAAAGCCAACATAATTATTTACACATACATACAGAGCCGTCAAAAATATCAAACATTATTAAATTTCATCAAGCTGCTTGACTCCTCCCGATTTTCCGTCAAGCCACCCCACACAATATCAAATAATTTGATGGCAAACTTTTCGTCAAGCTGCTTGACAATATGGGGGCTATAAGTTAGCAAAATCGTACTGACACAAAAATTAAATGCTGGTGGGCAGTATTTAAAAATGCTTACAGTAGAATGTATTACATGTGTTTAGTCGTCTATTTATTCTATTTAATACTTTGTTAATGATATATCCCAATATACATAGAGGGCCTCCCGTCGATTTAGATATTATCAAACTTCAACATTACATATAATTGTTGTTGAACAAATTTATTCATAATTATCAAAATTTTGTATTTTTTTAAAGAAGGTCCACTATGTCTTTATTTTCAATAGTTCCTAAAGCATTTCATTGTTGTCAAAATGTTTATTTTGATCACTTAAAAGCCGTTTCCGTGGATAAAATTGCAATCGTAATTTTTCCCAACCCCTCTCTTTAAATTGACATTTGACAGAAACTGAGACGTAACTACTGCCGAATTCGATTGGACTTCACTGGTACGCACCTTTCACTAATGTGTTCAGCTTCAACATTAGACAGAAAGAGATGCACATAGAAAGTGTGAACCAGTCCAATTGAATTTGACATAAGAGATATTGAACTTTTTCATTTGCAAGAAATTTTGATTTCCGTATGGCTGAAATTACGATTGCATGCAAAGAAAATAACAATTTCTTCTAGGCCCCAGCTATTTCATATCAATTACATATAAATTTTCTGTATCATATACCTGCCTTTACCTCGCACCCTCCTTTTACTCAAAATAACAATTAAAACCCGGTTACGAGAGAAATCGAGAGAGAATTGTTCAGTAGCGAAGCTATGAATGTTTAACATGAATAAATTTCTCATGTAACTGTTAATGCAAAATTATACTGCCTTGAGTATGAGCATACGTCACAGTAAGCACAAAATGATACATTTTTGGTTTATTAGGCCCTCTCCACATATTGGGAGTGTCAGTTAATAATGTCGGTTTGGATAAAGATGGCGTAACTAGCGTTATGTGCATCGAAGCACACCGCGGCCATTTTCTTTTTTTTGTCTGTCATTAGGCTAAAAATTTCAGTATATGTCATTTCATTGAAGTATAAACAACAAAGATTCTTTTTGTTTCGAAAATGTCGAATTATGTACGTGCCTGAAAAAGTTGTTTGCGGGGAAGTTTAATAACCTTCTATAATTTGAAGAAAACGGCTGCTGAAAGTTATCGATTGTTGGTAGAAGCATAAGGAGAACTTGCTCCAACTCAAAAAACTTTTGAACGATGGTTTGCACGCCTCCGAAGTGGTGATTTTGACTTGGAAGACAGAACGGCCAGGTCAGCCAAAAAAATTAGAAGATGAAGAATTGCAGGCATTATTGGATGAAAACTCTGAGGAAAACTCGTGTCGAACGCAACAAGAACTTGCTTTGAAGTTAGGTGTCGCACGATCAACCATTTCTGAACGTTTACATGCAACGGGAAAGATTCCAAAACTTGGAAAATGGGTCCCGCATCAACTGAACGAAAATCAACTCAATGCCCGAATCACAGCATGCAGAAAACATC
>JANTOP010036426.1:0-11091 GCA_027564815.1 Symmerus nobilis | reverse complement strand
ATTTCAACAACAAAATTAAACAAAGAACTTGAAACAAAACTTATTTCTCCATTTTGTATCGAACGAATCGAATGAATCGAATGAATGTCTTCTCCTTTTTTTAACTGTCAAAAACCGGCCAACGCCCAAAAAGGTTTTTAATCGACATCGAATGGTTAGTATCTCGATTCTTAGCAGGGCTGAGATGACAGCTCGGCCAATCCTACTATTTGATCGTCCTCGATCATTGGTTGATCTTCAACTAGATCGTCTTCATCGTCGGCCTCCGGCCCGAGGCTGCACCATGGCTTCATCTTATCCGAACTATAAACCGAACAGAAGGGTTTCTGTGTCCGCTGGATGTCTTCCAGGTCCGACACCACATATCGGTCACGATCCAATACCTTAGAAACAATGTACGGGCCACGGTACTTTGGTTCGATCTTTCTTGACTCGCCTGTAGCCACAGGCGCATTTTCGATCACCACCAGCTCGTTCTCCTTATATATCATCGGTGGTTTGTGACGATTATCAAATCTTTCCTTCCATTTGGCCTTCTTTTCGTCGACCCGGTTGGCTATTTCATCGTGCGAAGGACTTGTCGAATCAACTGTGTTTTCCGATTGCAGGATAGCGAGTACCTTGTTTTGCGTTACATCCCGCAATTTGAACGCAAACACAATGTCGTTCGGGCAGCACCCGATGGTACTGTTCTCCTGACTGTTCACGATCCACTGGAGGTCCTTCAACTTCACGTCCCATTTACGTGAATCTTCCGTTGTCGTACGTAGAAACGTCAAGATCGATTGATTGATACGTTCAATTTGCCCGTTGGCACGAGGTGTACGTACAGCATTTAAAATATGCTGAATCCCATGTTCTGAACAAAATTCCTTGAAGACCCGCGACGTGAAAGCCGTCCCTCTATCGGTTACAATCCTGCTGGGCAAGCCAAAGTATGTCGACAAATCACTCAACATCAGTGTAACCGCTCTTGAATTCGTGGTTTTCACTGCTTTTACGACCACGTACTTTGAGAATTCATCAGCTATACCAATGATGTGCGTGTTACCTTTACTGCTCCTCGGGAATGGCCCCACGTGGTCAATGTGTATGGTTCGGAATGGTATCGGAATCGTCTGGCTGTAATGCAGCGCACCTTCAATCGGTCCCGCTGACCGTTTGTTGTAACAGCATTCTATATACGCCGCTAAATATCCTTTAACGTAATTGCGCATCCGGGGGAACCAAAATTCTTGTTGGAGGTAATGTAACGTCTTCTCCAACCCAAAATGTCCTCGGTCGTCATGCGCACTTTTCACCATTCGCCATCGCACACCCTTTGGTACGACCCATCGTAATTCGTTATTGACCCGTCGAAATAGTCGATGGTTTATTAATTCGTAGTCATGCCGTAGTTGCTTATCATCATCGGTATTTACTCCACCTCGCAGAATGTGCATAATTCGGCACAATTGTTGATCTTGCTGTTGCATTGTCACTAGCCAGTCCAACTGATCAATATCAATTCTCATCATGTCTTCCGTGGCAACCGGCACTTGCCGAGCCATCTCGATTGGCGCACGACTTAAAGCATCCACATACGATAAATTCTGACCCGGACGGTGAACCAGTTCAAAATCGTATTCTTGTAGCTTCAGCCACCACCGAGCGATCCTCGGGAGCAATGGTTTTGATAATCTAGTCGTTGTAACGGCGGCGCAATCCGTGATAACTCGGAACGGTTTCCCCAGTAGATATATCCGGAAACGTTCTACGGACTCAACAATCGCGAGCACCTCTAATTCGTACGAGTGATACCGGCTTTCCAAATCACTACAATGTCGGCTATAATAAAATACGGGTTTTACCATATTTTCTGTTTCCCTCTGCATCAGTATGCCGCCCAGTCCTACGGAGCTGGCATCCGTGTGTACTTCGTGTTGTTTATTCGCATCGTAAAGACACAGAACCGGGGCTGAACACAATAACTGTTTGAGTTCTTCAAAAGATGTCGACTGCGCGTTCTCCCATGAAAACCTTCCGCCGCTCGATGTTCGAAGGAGTTTCGTCAGCGGTTTTGAAATGCAAGCATAGTTTTGGACAAACCGCCGGAAAAAACCGGTTAGCCCCAGAACCGTCTTACTTCGCGAACGTCTTTTGGCTGCGGAAAATTCCGTATGACTTCAGTTTTTACTTCCCCAGGTTTTATGCCGTCCTTCGTAATAATATGGCCAAGAAACTTTATTCGTTCGGCCAGAAAAACACATTTATCCAGTCTTAACGTCAAGCCCACTGTTTTGATCATCTGTAAAAACCGTTCAAGTCGTTCGATCCCTTGGGGAATGTCGATGCTGGGTATAATCGTATCGTCCATATAATTTATTACTTCCCCTTTCGGCAATCTCTTCACCACGTCGTTCATACAGGCTTGAAAGATACTCGGGGCGTTAACTAGCCCAAATGGCATTCTCAAAAATTCGTAATGCCCGTCATGCGTAACAAATGCAGTGTATTTTTGTGACGTCGCCTCCATCGGAATCTGGTAATACCCGGACATCAAGTCCAACGTCGTAAAATATTTATTTCCGGCTAAAGTCGTCAGCAATTCTTCTACTGTTGGCATCGGAAATGGAGTTTTGACCGTAACCGCATTTAATTCCCGGTAGTCGATACACATCCTATCTTCGCCATTGTGTTTCTTGACCAACACAATAGGTGATGCGTATGGGGAAATGCTCGGCTGAATTATATGATTCTCAAGAAGATCGTCTACTATAACCGTCACAACCTTCCGCTTCGCAAACGGGATCCGGTATGGTCGACGATAGATCGGTTTGTCAGATGTCACTTCAATCTTCAACTGCGTCGTACTACACATCCCCAATTTTGCTAAGTCGTCGGAAAAACATTCCGTATAATTATCTACTAATTGAACCACCTCTGGGTGTACGTCAGTTAATTTCGCTTCATCGTTACCTTCGACAAAAATCATTCCGTCGCTGATGATTAACCGTTTCCCAGTTCGGCAAAGAATATCAGTGCCCAAGAGTACGTCCGCTGGTAGTAATTGATCGTCTACCACATACAGCTCAGCACGAAATACGTTCTCGTCGATTTTGATGTCGACGGTAATTTTCTCCTCACATAATATTTGAGCGCCACCAAATCCCTTCAATAAAATTGACGCACACGTTTCAACGGGTGCAAAATTTCTAGCCGCTTCCTGTCTTACCAAAGATCTGACACTACCAGAATCGATAAACGCATCTACGCCAAGGTTATTCACCGTAACCCGCTTCGTTATCACCCGGCGATCGGATTGTTCTGCGATTTTCATCACCGGTTCGTTTCGTTTGTCCGGACAATCCGCACCCAGATGACCAAACCGATTACAATTCACACACTTCGGTCGTCTCTGTTGTTGAGGACACGCACTGGCAATGTGACCTCTGCCTCGACAATTAAAGCACCATACACGCCGTTGTTCACTTGATCTGTTCGAATTAGTATCTACCACGGGTACCGTTCGAGTATGATTAATTCCCTGACTCGATGTCTGCGTCGTCGGGGTTCGTCTCGGTTCCATCGGCTGATATCTTCCCCGGTTGCTCGTAGATACACAATATTGGTTAAAACGGACCACTGCCCCATGTAATTGATTGACATTCCTTATTTCGGCATACGCCATCGAATTCTGTAACATCGTGTGGTTGATACCTCGGAGCACATAAGTAATAATGGCGGTTTCGCTTAATCCACCCTTTCTACCCAACGCGCTCATCCGATGGCAGTATTCTTGTACCCCTTCGGTAACCGTTCTCACCGAATTTATCATCTCCAAATGTGCATCGGCCTCATTGAAATTCGATGGAAAATCTCGTATCAATGCGTTCGCAAAACCGTCAAATTCTCGGAAAACTTCGGCGGACCCGTCGTTCCAAATCTTTGCATAACCTCGCAAATTCGATTGTGCAGCAAACAGTACCAGCCTTTCCTCCCATTCATAAACCGCATCCAAATCCCGAATTCGTTGTATGTAATTCGATGCATTGCCATTCATTTTGTCGAATGGGTCGAACTGCGGAAGTATTTCGGTGATTTCTCGAACGTTGAATATTGTTCGCCGATCAAGAGTGTCATTTAAATTTCTGTTGGCCTGTAAAAATGATCGTTCACGTTCCAGTAAATCCCGTTCTCGTTCCAGTAGTTCCCTTTCCTTTTGCAGTGTACGTTTGTTGAAATCGAGTTCCCGTTCCGCTAAACAATTTGGACGAGTATTCAATTCGTCACCTCGCATTGCGATTTTACCAACGGAGTGCTGGGGTACATTTGGTGTCGAAGTTACACCACCATCCAGACCATCGTCTACCGTCGGTCCCCTGGTTATAGTTGCATCGGCTGTATTATCCAGATCCTCGATATCCAATTCACCCGGGCCGCTACCCTGATGAATAATGTTTATCAATCGTTCGTACAATATTGTTTTTGTACCCGTCGTTGGCAAATTATGTTCCTTCAGAAGGTTCTGCAACTCACTTTTGGTCTTTCCCGACAACATTTTCCGTCGCGTAGCGTAAATGTGTCGTAATGTGAAAAACCGATCTGAATTGCCCTTTGCACAATTACACCAAAGTTATGTTGAATCCCACAACCGACTATTCCACACACAATTTCACACTATTTCACAATCCCACTTCTGAAACTATCAGGATGGCGTTTCAGAACAAAAAGGATAATTTGATTTACACAAAATAATTATATTTCAACAACAAAATTAAACAAAGAACTTGAAACAAAACTTATTTCTCCATTTTGTATCGAACGAATCGAATGAATCGAATGAATGTCTTCTCCTTTTTTTAACTGTCAAAAACCGGCCAACGCCCAAAAAGGTTTTTATTTGACATCGAATGGTTAGTATCTCGATTCTTAGCAGGGCTGAGATGACAAAGATAAATTTAAGTTTCATGATAAATTTCATTTATATATATATTACTAAGTTTGAGAAAGTGTTAAATGTATCAAGTATATTTAGAAAAGTTTTCTGACGATATATAATTTAAAATTGTTAAAATTAATTAAAGTTTCCCGATAAATTTCAAATTGAAGAAGACTAATTAAATTTTTCTTATAAATTCCAAATTGATCAAGATTAATAAAAGCTACTTGATAAGGACCATTTAAGTTGACCGAGATTTTTAAGGTAAGTTGCAATTTGTTCCAAAATTCTTTCAACAAGCCATCCATATAATCCACTCGGGGGGTTCGGGAAAACAACACACTATATCGGTAGGTAAATATAGCTGAGAACGGTAAGATTGATTGTTGGAAATCAAACAATAAAATTAACTGGTTACCAAAATTAAAAATATTTCGGAGCACAGAAAAAGTATATGTATATAATTATTTATTTCGTCAATTGGAGACTAGTAACTGTGGTTTTACGAGTAATCCTGCGATACCCTAAGCTTTCAATGAAATTGTTAAGCCTCTCGGGCGTGACAACATTCCAATCGAATCGATTTAAGGTAGAGAACAATATTTAAAATCCAGCGCCAGTAAATCTACTTTTTAGTTCAAATAGATCATAACAGATGGTGCTCTGTTTGACAATCTTTAATTGCGTACATGTACAATGTACATTGTACACAAGCGGATATGTCAATGCTTTTGTTATTATGATTTATTGGGATGATACTGAATACGAGTACGTAGTACTGTATTGCTAACATACAGCTAACATTAATCATTGGGTTTCGTGTTTTCCGGCGGCGGTCCCTCGCGATTTTTACAAATTCGGTAATTTTTTTTTTATTTCCTTGCAAAAAAGATTTAATTTTAATCGCACGCGATTAGCATTCGCAGAACATAAAAAACAATTAAGGTGAGCCCGATTTGATTTATTTACATAAATTTTTTTTTTGTTTCCGTTGAGTTCAGTGTGCTGGTCAAGCCAAAGCAGGTTTTTTTTGTATAAACAACTAATCTTATCGTTTAACGATTTCGATACAGCAATTTCGGGTAACGCAACGCAAAATTTTATTAATTTATTGTTAATTAAAATATTTAAATAAATGTAATTTCTTATCATATAAACGGAAATAGATTATCGCTTCATAAGCAGGAATTGCATTTTGTTTGCATTATGCATTTTCATTTCCCTCCTGCATGTAAATTAAGGCGGTGTTTTGAAATAAGTTTCAATTAAAGAAACGAAACCCAAGTTAAATAATTAATTAACACAATTTTTATGTGTCCAACAAACAGTTGTTATCGCAAATAATTGTTGTTGGACCGTAGAACTTGTAATCTGAAAAATATCTAACCAACATTTCATTCCTTTATTCAATAGACGAGTCAAGGAAAAGATGAGTCTGCAATCTATCCGATACCATGATGGACAACTAGAAATACTCGATCAACTATTGCTTCCAGTTCAGTCAAAATATTTCCCAATAAAAGGCGTTGAGGATGGTTGGAAAGCGATATACAAGATGCAGGTAACATATTTTCTAGGGATTACGAATAATTTTGTTATTTTTATTTTTGAAGACATTTTTCTTAATTAAAAATTATTTAAAAGTGAAGAAAAAAAAATCCGGAATGTTATACAACCGCAGACGATAAAATTAAATTATTTTTGGTTTTATGTCTGGCTATCTACCGATGTTCTTTTTTCTTCTCTTTTTTTTTTTTTACTAATTTTTGTACAGTAATGGCAATATAAACTATCACATGTTTTAAATTATCAATTATCTAAGATTTAGGATAGTAACCTTTAATAAAATTTGTATTTTGTATAATTATTTTATGACATAATTTCCTAGCATGCAATTATTATCTGCCAGTAATACCTGTTATAGACTCAAATTTATAAATTGTTTCCGTCACTGTCTTCCATTTGATTAGCAAGTTGGCTGACCATCAATTTTAATCGTTGGTGGCAAGAACTTGAAATGTTTAAACGGTTTTAGCACATCAAACGGAAAAATATAGAAAAAAAATTTATACAAATTTGATTTTTGGTACATCTCCCATTTGCCTATTTTCGACATTTTGCCTGCTACTTTCACCCTATAATTTTAGATTATTGTTGGACAAACCCAGGCAAACCACTTCCTGCGAGCTTCTATCGGATACACAGCCTGATACTAAACATCCTGGTATTTCACATATAAATCTAGGGGTCAGTTCAATTTAAAAATCCCATTTTTGACCTCAGTTGTACAGAAAAATAATTATTGACACTGACTGGGTGGAAAATTCAATCAAAAAATTCAATTTTTTACCTCAGCTGGCCAGAAAAAAGTAATGTAAAAACGTAAAATGAAAAATGTAAAAACGCAACGAAAGTTGCTTTGACAGTTCGGTAAAAGTACAAAATTTAAATATTTCGGAAAGTTGAAATTTATCTAGGAAAAGTTGAAATTTATCTAAGAAAAATTCAAAAATTCGTAAGGGCTCGGCGCCGAAAAATTTGAATATCGGACATCGTGACATTTGATTAGAGTTTCCCAATAATTTTCCTCGGATCTAAAAAAATGTAATGTTGCAGAAAGTTTATCAATTAGTTGAGGTAAAATACAAAATTATCAAGACTAAACTTTTCCTACAAAAGCTCAGCAAGAACTTGAAAGCTTGAAAGCCATGTAAGCTTTATTTTACGAACCGTTTTAAAATCTATTTTCTATCCAAATAACGATCTTGTAACGAAATGTCAAATTTTCACACACAAAAGCTTCAAAAATGTCGAAAGATCATTGACAGCTTAAAATTAAAATGTTATTTGATATAATTTGGGATCTAATTTTTATTCGATTCATTAAATTTAGATAAAATATGAAATTTTCGCTGAAAGCTTACTCAATCCATGTTAGAAACTCAAAGAAAGCTCTAAGTTTGAAACTTAATTTAAACATGATTACGTTTTAAAATCTATTTTCTATCAAGATGCCGGTCCCCTCACGAAATTTTAAATTTCCCAAAAAAAAAATGTTTCAAAAATCTCGAAAGCTCATTAAAAGCATACAGAAATGCAAAATTTCTAGCCGATAGATAAATTTTTCAAAAAAGGCCAAACAAAGACAATGAAGCTTTCATGATAATTTTCCTTCAGTTCAATTCAATTAAATTTATTAAAGCTTTTGTAGGGATTTTAATGTTCCACGGAGCTTTTCAATGAAAGTTTCTGACGTCATTTAAATTTATTTATCCGAAGATAAAATATATTTGATAATGAATAAAATAATATATTAATTAAAAGCTTTGGATTAGCTTTTGGAAGCTAAAGGTCATTTCAGACAATTTCAAATTTCAATGAAATTAGAAAATAGATTTTAAAATGTATACATTTATTACTGAAATGTAAAATACTTATGCAGCTTTTAATTTTCCCTGGCACTTTTGGAATTTGAGCTTTTGGAATTTTGTTAAAGCTTCTTCGATTTCACTGATTTAAAGTTGATAAAAAAAAATTAGTAAAATGATATTAAATAATTTGAGTTAGCAATTTGCAGCAAAAAAATTGGTTACGATTTTTTTTTTATGTTTCAGGTGTGTGCTGCGCCTTCTGCGCCTTTCTGCACGCCTTTTGACTAGATTCCATTCTGTTGATATGTAGATCAACTGCGAACCTGAGTATATTCGCTCTGGGATAGACGAACAGTGGACATGTGGACCGAATTCGAAGCTAACATCGCGTACAAGAACAAATGTTCCCTTTCGTTGGCTTTTTTTGGCCATTTCAATTCATAAACGTTACCTACACCTATACTTTCAATAAAAAATTGCTTTCCATAAATTATTGAATGACAATTGCTCGTGGAGACCACCAACTTTCTTGTCGATAAAAATGACAGCCGAAGGCATTTTTAATGGAAAGCAATTATTTCTTTCAATCTCCCAATCAATATCTTAATTTACTAAATATAGATTACTAAATTATTTTAATAAATTTGACATTTCGTTGCAGTAACACGGGAGATTTGCCTTGATAAGATTTGAATAATGTCACATTAATATGAAAAACACAATTTCACATTTATATTGATTATTATTATTAATAATCGAATTGCTTCGAAAATTGCTCCATTTTGTTCTCTACTAATACACTCAACTAATATAAGTCTGGAAAAATTGATAATGACCGGGAAAAAGTCGGGAGAGGCATAATAGTAGAAGAAAGTTAGTAAATAGTCTGTAAAAAATTTGGAATTTAACAGGAAAATTTAGGGAAAGGTCGGAAAATTATTAAATAATGGTCAGTCAGTTAGAGAAAAATTTATAGGTAAAGCTAAAGTCGGTAAGTCTGTAAACAGTTAGGAATTTACAAAAGAGCTGTGGGAAAAATCGATTAAGTGGGAACTTGCGGAAAAATGTCGTTCAATAGGCAGTAAAAAACTAAGAATTTTCAGCCAAAATTCGAGAATGATAGAAAAATTCGGCCAAACTCAGTAAAAAGTTAGTAATTTACAGAAAAGAGTCGATAAAGTCGGAAATGGTGTCGATATAAAGTCAGAAAAAGGTTAAGAATTGAAAGGAAAACTATGGACAATAATAGCCGTAAAAATCGGGAACGGTAGAGAAAATTTTTTGATGTTAGTAAAAAGTTATGAATTTACAAGGAACACTGTGAAAAGGTGAGAAAAGTCAGGAATGGTTGAGGAAAAGTCGAAAAAAATTATTTTTTATAAAATTATCAATTTTTTACATAATTTTTACTGACATTTTTTCCACCTTACCCAACTTTTATCCGGAGCACATTCTATACTTTTGCAAGCCTTCCCTGATCATTTCGTGATCATTCTGGATTTTTACCGAATTTTTACTGACATTTTCTCAACCATTCCCAACGTTTTCCCGTGTATTCTTAACATTTCTCCCCATTTCCCGAGTTTTCTCGACCACTCTCCATTTTTTTTCAGCTTTCCCAACTTCAATTCAATTATTTCTGATTTTTTACCGACTTTTTACCAGAATTTTCCTCACTTTTTCTGACTTTTTCCCAACCATTATAGATTTTTTTTTCTATGATCGCAGACTTCTTTCTGACTATTTCTGTCTTTTTTCCCAGCTTTTCTCCCATCCTTCAAGACATAATTTCTTCATAATAAGTATACAATTTAAATGCAATTTCTCAAATTCTCAGGAAGATTTTCTAGATCCTTCCGATATTATAATTAGCAAATTGAATAATTTTGTTAAATATTGTGATATTCGGAGAGGTCTTGATGCATTCCGTCAGTCTGAATTACATATCTGTCTCTAATAGGGTATATCTACAAAATATCTATAGTTTGATTTAAAAAGAATCAAAGAACAGAATCAATGAATTTTGAAAAATAGGGATAGTGAAATATTGTGAGAGATTGTGGATATTAGGCTACAATGATATCTAATATAATTATCAATTTTTTACTAAATAATGATATTGGTCTCCAAGTCGAGAAATTACACGATCGTCAAACCATTCACGCAATAGAGCGATTGTTTCTCGACTTAAATGGCATGTAGCGCCGTCCTGTTACAAGTAAAGGTCGCCCGTATCCAAAACTTCAAATTCACGCCAATTTTTCTGAAAAATTATGACGGAGGGGAGGGGGAATCCCAAGTATAGTGTATCATACATTGGTCAAACAAACCAATATCTAGTAACCAGGAAAAAAATCTCATACGTGACCTATGCAGAATTGTGCCCGAGATAAAAACTTGACGATCTTCCAAAGATAGTTGCAGTCATTGTAATAATTACTAACTACCCTGTATAAAATTATCCGTCTAGTTTAAATGTAATTACTTTAATATTGCTGATAAAGAATTTTTTTGATAATTAATTTTATTGTATTTAAATGAGTTACATACCTACTCAAAACTGAAAATTATAGCTTATTTAAAAAAAAGATAATTAATTCTCAAGTAAATTAGCGATATTGCGGCAAGTTATCTATTTGAAAATTGTTTATAAGTATGACTATTCAAAGATGAAAATTAAATTTTTATTATTCCGATAATACACGTAGAATTCTCATTTATAGATAATCGAATCTGTTTGGGATTATTTTTCATCCATTAATATAATCAAACAATGAAATATCAAATTTCATTTATCTC
>JANTOP010036415.1:0-11093 GCA_027564815.1 Symmerus nobilis | reverse complement strand
ACTAGATAGTTGAGAGTACTATCGCGACAGACACAAATATTATTACGCCTACTGCCACGTGAAAACAGAAATATCATCATTTTATTTTATTTTTATTGAATTACTATCGCAGTCATCTCCTAGCGTGTAGACAGTACACTACACCGATAGTAGTATCAAGGTGAATATCATGATAGTATTGTCGTAAGAGTGCTATCGCCGTGAAAACGCGGCTTAACATATTTACGACAAGTTTTTATTAAGAATATTTTTTTAAAAAATTAACGGTTTTGAATCTTTTCGTTTTTCTTTATCAAAAAATCGACTTTATGCAATTTTTCGGACTCTCGTTTGGAAATCTTACATTTCCGGGAAATTTTCTTTAGTAACCGGAAAATCTGATTACGTGGAAATTAAGAGTCAAACGAAGAAATTGTGGAACAGTTCAATAAAATTCATCGCCTGCTTTTATGGGGGTACAAGATACAAGGTGTCCTGTGAAAAATTTACACTTTTTTGAAAAATGTTCATAATTTCCCGGACAATTTAAAACTCACCCCCCCCCCCCTATTTAGATTATATTATGCTTTTAACCATTTCTACCAAATTAATTCCCAAAAAGTCAAATTGAAAACGGGTGAAAGAGCTAGAATACCGCATTAAGCGAATTACTTTATATCTTAACAGATTGAAATTTTGATTATGATCACCCATTCAGGAGTAACTCTGCGCTCAGATAAGTCTGTCAATACCTTTGTAAAACCTGGTTAAAATATAGTGACTTTTGTGCTTCTATAGTCGTCAGCCAAATGAATTTGATAGCTTCCCGCCATTTTCCAACTTCCTTTGCTTAATATACGATTTAGAGTAAGTCCTTAAATTTTTAAAGTCCAGAAAACCTAGGGCGGCAAAGTTAGATAACTTCAGGAATAACTTCAGTGTTATTTTTTGAAATTCCTAGAAAGTCGATAAAAATCGGGATAAGGTTTAAAAGTATAAGATAAAGTTCACAAAATCTTGGGGAAATTTAGACAAATCCACCAATATCAGGACTCAGGCCAAGAACATGTTGAGACACTATGGATTAATTGAACGATATTCAGAGAATTCAATTAAATGCGGGAAATACATATTCAGGAAAAATTAACTAAAAATTGCTAAAATTGTGGCAAAGGCAATTTTTAGGAATATTCAGATAAATGAGAGAAAATCGGGAAAAGTATAGAGAAGTGGAGACTAGTTTTCCCTCTAAATTCCTACCTTTTTAAGAGATTTTTTAACTGATTGCTTTTGGCTCTTTTAACAAAAGACATACTTTTTGTGAATAGATCTCCACTTCACAGCTAGAAACTAGTGGCAAATTCCTACAGAACTAAATAACTCGCCAATTAGATACCTAACTGTCTGTTATAAGGTGGGACAGATTACACTTCAATTGTTTATCGATATAAAATACAGGAAAGTCGAAAAAATGTGGTAAAAAGTCTGGAAGAATAGTCGGATAATGAGAGTCTAAGAGAAAATTTGGGAATGGTAGGACAAGTTACACAATTATTATTTATTGGATTATTTTATAAATGTCGACAGTAAATCAATCATTACTAACTATTTACAAATATTAAAGGTTATCCCGAGGAATTTGAGAGGGTGTGCTCTACACCTACTGCGCATTATACTGCATGCCACTGGATTAACAAGTCCCATAATACTTCAAATAAAGCGCATGAACTGGACAAAGATTAAACAGCTTTGTAAAAGTATGGAAAATAAAGTTAACCACCAAATTTTTTATTTATTTATTTATTTATTTATAATCGACAGGTATTTTATACAACGAACATACTGATTTAAATAATAAAATTTATCCAATTAAAATAATTGTGTTTCATTTAAAAGTCTCCATCCTTTCGCGAGGGGCATGTTGAAATCCTGCCCCCCCTCCCCCTCCACCCTTCATCGCAGCAAAGTAATTCCATAGCCAAAGGAGAAGTTTTGGAGCTTCTGGCCATAAGCAGTATACAATTCAATGTCAAGGCGCCCACATAGTCTGCCCACAGAATGATCTCCAATTTCCAATTATATTTGATTCAAATTTCCTTACTTCACCGATTTCTATAACTGTAATAAATAAATATTCAGGGGTTTGTTTCTTTTTATTTTATTTTACAATTTACTCACAGCACCATGAGGTTTCATTTTGAGTACTCAGATTTTCCGATTCCTTAAGAAAATTTACCGGAAATTTGAATTTGCTGAACTGTCAAAAAAATTTATAAAATCGAAGGATTGGGTCGATTTATTTGTACCAAAACTAAAATTTCTTTAGCAAAATCTCTTCGATAATTATTTCAAAATCGATCAGAAAAATTTTAACGAATTTTTTTTTACTTAGAAATCCCTTTAAAAATCTTGAATAAAAATCGGTCGAATATATTGAATATATTACAAGTCGATTTTCACGGGATTTTGAAAATATATGTAGGGAGGGAATCCCCCAACTTTATGGTACTGGTAGAACACCTACGTTATTCGCTATTTGATTCCTTTCGAAATTTTTAAAATTTTAATTTTTATGGAAATTGTAACTGTTTCCCTGAAAAGTCACCGTTTTCTTGATAAGAGGTACTTATATCGAACCCCATAAAATTAGGGGGTAATTTTTATTGAAAATTTTGTTGTACGGTAATCTCAATGTACCATTAGCTTTCATTTCTCATAATCAGATTTTTCTATTATGCAATAAATTTTCCCAAGAAATTCAAAATTTCACACGAGATTGCCAGAAAAATGCTATCAAATCGGAGGACAGCAAATAATTCTCAAAATTTGATATTTTTTGAAATTTTAAAAATATATTAGGGGAATGGAACACCTGACCTTACGGTATCGATAGTTTACTTCTTCTTATGGCCTATTTGTATTAATTTTGAAAGTTTCAAGTTTTACATGTTTCCGGAAATTATAAGTATATCCCTTTAAAGTGATAGTTTTCTGAATGTGCCCGTAACATCACCCACCCTCAAATCAGAAAATTGAAATTATCTGAATGTTATTTGAAATATATGAAAAGAACTTTAAGAAACTTCCAAACGCTTTTCCAAAGCTTTTAATTAAAATATAATTTTATTCATTATCAAATCTATCTTACCAACCGATAAATACATTTTAATTAAATCGGAAACTTTCGTTAAAAAGCTCTGTGGAGAATTAAAATCTGTACGAAAGCTTTAATGAATTGAATTAAATTGAAGGCAAATTATGATAGTATTCACACTCCTTGCTTGCCCTGTCTTTCATCTATCGGCCTGAAATTTTGATTAAATACATGCTTTCGACCATGCAATGAGCTTTCGAGATTTTTTAATCATTTTTTTTTTTTGGAAAATTTGAAATTTCTTGAAAAGATCGATATTTGTTTAGAAAATTGGTTTTAAAACGTAAGAAATTAAGTTCGAAACTTGGAGCTTTCTTTGAACGTACAATGGATTGAGAAAGCTTGTAGCGAAAATTTCATTATTTATGTAAATTTAATGAATGAATTATTCATTTTTATATTTATTTTATATTTACATTCCAAATTTTATAATATGACATTTTAGTTTTAAGGTCTGAATGAGCTTTCGAGATTTTTGTAGCTTTATTTTGGAAAAAGTTGAAATTTTGTTAAAGGATTGTTATTCGAATAGAAAATAGACTTTTAAGTGTAAGAAACTAAATTCGAAAGTGAGATCTTTTTCATTGCGCTTTTAATACTTTGGATAAGCTTTCTGCGAAAAATTGTTATTTCAGTCAAATTTAATGAATCGGATGAAAATTCGATTCTAAATTATGTAAAATTATATTTCAATTTTATGCTCTCAATGAGCTTTCGGGTTTTTTGAATCTTTTTTTTGGGAAAATTTTAAAACTTCGTTAACGGATCGTTATCTGGATATATTATACATATTAAAACGTAAAAATAAGGTTCGGAAAATAAAGCTTTCTGGGAGCTTTTAAGCTTTGCAGAGCTTTTGCACAAAATGTTTATTTTTGATATTTGACTATTTGTCCCCAACTAATTTATACACTTCCTCCGTCATTATATTTTTTTGGATCCGAAGAAAATTATCGAAAAATCTGGATCAAATATCGCAATGTCCGATATTCAAATTTCTCGGTGCGACCCTTCACGGATTTTTAAATTTTCTTATATAAATTTGAACTTTTCCGAAATATTTAATTTTTGTATTTTAACTTATCTGTCAAAACAACTTTCTGCATTTTTGCGGATCATTTTGAGAGGTCAGAAAATTCTACACACTTTTTGGAGATGTTGGCCCCGCGCCACTGGCACATAGTCTCAATTAAATCACACCGAGTTGTCACAAATTTTACCTAAAAATGAAATTTTAATTTTAACGTGCAGTTAAAAGCTTTCAATTAAGAGTTCGACTTTTAATAATTACATTTCGAACTTCCCTAGGGAACTGTGGATTTATTGTCGAGAATTTGACTACATCTGCGAGCTGTAACTGTTTAAAAATATTCAATAACATCTAGTGTCAATTAATTTAATTCGGCTGACAAAGGATTAGCTCCATAATTAATTAAACCTTCAATTAGATAAGGTCAATCACTAGCAATCCGGTGGTCGTTATATAATTTATCGACTTCAAACTTTATTACGGTCAATTTTCTTTAAGCCTTCAACAGATTTGTAATCAGTTGCCCTAGAATTTCCAGATACCTAAATTTCATTAAAATCGGGATGGCTAATAGTATATTCTCCCATTAAGTTGAAATTAATAATTTTTCTTACTCATTCCGGGCAGTCTTTACAAAAGTTACCCTAAAAAATTTGTGCTTTCTTGTCACACTTGTAATATCCAACCCAGATTTTACTGGCAATATTACGGGAATTTGTAGATGGAACTTAGAGTGCATTAACATATTTACTTTGATAGATCTTTGAAGTTCTGCACGATGATCGATTTACTAGATTTATACATCAGAAATATAGCATTAACATCTTCTCTGGGATTAATTGGAAGATGCTGAAGATATTGGGTCAGTTAATGGCTAAACGGTAGTATATTGTCTACAGATATTGGCTGACAAAATGGCAGTCAAAGCTGCCATAGAAGAAAAACCAAAATTGGGGCTATTTGAGAACCTACCAGATACAGAATTATGCTGATCATATAGAGGGACTAGAATGGATATACTCGCAAATCCCCAAAAGCTTCTTCTTGTTATATCCATATAGTCTAAATAATTTCTTCTCGAAAGCTGTATAGTTATATTTTCGTTATTCAGCTTAATTCAATTCATAAGCTAGATTCTTAGCTCATCGTTTGCTACCTATAATTCACATTAATCTGAATACCAAACATCTCTGTAATCAACCTAAAACTACTCATTCATTTCATGTCGAGATAAAACATCTCCGTCCATCAGTATGTTCCATGATAATATAAATGGGAGTTGAAGTGGGCGGGAAGGTTATGGCTGCCACACATTCGGCTCGATTAGCCAGACAATCCTTCTGTATATATTATTCATTTAAAAATTTTTTACTTGACGTCACGTCCGTACTGTCACATCTAAACTATTAAATGTAAAATCGATTGATCATTTTAGATGCGGCAGGGCTACCCTAATTCGCTACCCTATTGGAGGGAGGTATATGGAACTGGTGTAAGAACTTTTTTCTCTTGTTTTGTATTTCTAAAGTACACATGAAATCTATAGTGGATTTTAAACAGTTTACAAGCCAAATTTTTTTTATTCAACTATTCGCTGTACATTTTTATATTCCAGTGGGTATGTTTCATATCCCCCCCCTCCCCTTCTACACCCACCATTTTTCACCGGTAGTATCTCTCCATGATACGATGTGCCAAAGCCATATTGTAATGCGAAAAAGTCCTTCAGGATGTATTTATTATGCAAATGAATGCAATGTCAACAATATTCTGTAGCCCATTTTCAGGCCAGAGTCAACATGGCAAATATTTGTAGACATTTTATGGAAAATTTCTCATTATATATTGATATAGACAGACAGGGAGGTGAGGAGGGGGGTATGCAAAAAGTAAATAATATCATCCCCCAATCACCTCCTGATTTTATTTTCATGTTGATATTTTTCAGTCTAATAATGAAAATGAAATAGATTTTCTGTTATCCATGGTATGTGTTTCTACTGTTATACAGGATCAGACAACAAAATGTCCTAACACTTAAGTATAATGAATTTATGTTATTGGTTTAGTGTTTTATAAATTGCGAATACCTTACCAAATATCTGATATATTATGGAGGATTTCCCTTTTTACTAATTTAAGAAATTGGAATTAAATTAATGACCGTTACTGTAAAAATTCAAATTATAATAAAATCATATCAGTCAGCGAGTAATGTGGCATCAAATTGAGGTAAGTAGATAGAATATAGAGACAATATATTAACTGGTAATTTTCATATTTATAAACCAAACGATATTGAGTTTCAAGCTTTCAAGTTTCAAGCTTATTTTTAAAATTGTATCCAATTGCTGGATAAATATAATTTTTTTTTTTCGTTCTTAACAAGTCAATGAATTTTATACTCGGTGGAGTATTCAGTTAGCATGTTTTTTCTGTAATCCACTCCCGTCCCATATAATAAAAATATTACGTCAATTGAAGTGGATACAATTGATGTAAGGGGTGAATTAAGGATTTTCCCACAACTATATGGCTTTCAGAACGCTCTCTTGCGATATCCATCTCCATTAGGAAGCATCGGAATTTTAGAAAATTGGTGAAGCGTTTCAAAGATACTTCAAAAACGACTTTGAGATGTCTTAAATACACCTCTCCTTGTCCGTGAACAAAGCTCTATGCTTTAAGAGATCTTGTAAAGAAAAAATCTTATAGAAGAACCTTGCTCTTGCTGTACTTCACTGAAGTACATCTACAACGCTCAAACATATTGATATCAAGCTAGAAAAACATAAACAAAAGCAACTTGGTTATGTCTTCTCGATATTCATATATTTTTGTGATATGTCGTAGGCATAATGGAAATCGCATTAAGATATATTTTAGATATGGTTCTACTAATATTAAAGGGCTAACCACTATCTAGCTACGAACGATGATCGGTATAGTTTTTATAACCGCAGTGGTGATTGGTAAGTTTTATGACACATGCAACACATGTGGACTCAATATATGAAAGAATTGATCTTGCTGTAAATATTTAGTAGAATATAATACGGGTTTTAAACAGCCTTATGCTATCACTCTTCCAGATTAGTTGATTAAGATATGCTCCTCACATAACTATTTGTAAGAATGTGGTGGGCGTCGTATTAAGGATTTCGCTAACTACATACGGTTTCATGGTCATTCAATAGAAATTCTGAGTTTCGTTTTGAGCGATTTATAAATGGTAATTGGGCCAAAGTGGTACTGAGAATCCTTGCATGAGGTTCGTTTTTAAAGTTTTAACGATTCATTCTTTGAACCCTCTAAAATCAAAATCAAACTTTTTCTCAAAACTCCGCCATTTTGTTGAATTTTAATTTTTTTTGTTCATAATCTTGCTTCATGGTAGGGGAAATACTCTAGTTTCTAGTTTAACGAATTTAACATTCGTCTTTTAATTTCAGGTACTTTAAAGGCCGCAATCACTGCAGCTATGGGACAACTTTTTATGGAGCTTCGGCAGATGGCGCATAAATCGATAAATATGGATTATTTTTATACAAAATTTATACACTTAGTTTATACGTTTAGTTCAGAAATAAATTTTGTAAATTTTGAAACAATTAATGCAGTATTTTTCTTCGAATTAATTCCAAAAATTCACCTTTTTTACCGTTACACTAGTGGTGTCCCTTACCGTAAACTTTAGGTAAAGAACCTTACATGGAAAGCCATGCTAATGTTCAAATCGGGGCTAAAGATACCTATATCTGAAGCATAGTTATTTAAATTGTCGTACTACAGTTATTAGGATTACGTTTTAATAAAATGGATCTTAAAGTAAGGGCTCCTGTGCAGTCTAATGCGCACAATTTAATTTTTTATGCAATTTTATATTGAATTATTAGGCGAAGGAGAGATGCTACAAAAAAAAGTCTCGAAATCTGACCTATTGTCCACCTATCCGGGGATTTTTCCCATCAATGACAGATATCTGATACTTGACGTCTTGTTTTCTAAGATCTATACTCTCCATCCTAATAATTTAAAATCACTGAAAGTGAAGATTTTCTGAAAAAGCTATAAGAAAGCTCCAAAAGCTCATCGAAAGCTTTTGATTAAAATATTATTTTAGTCAGTATGGAATCTAATTTTTCTCCCAAAATTTAAATTTAAATGAATTCCAAAAATTTCGTTAAGAAGTTCAGTGGATAATTAAAAGCTGGACGAATATTTTACATTTGGGTTTAAATTTATACGTTTTAGAATCTATTTTCCGTCCCAACCATTTAGCGTCATTAAATTTTAAAATTATCTGAATCGAGCTTAAAAAAACTTCCAAAACCCTACCTAGAGCTTTTAATTGAAATATTATTTTATTCATTTTCAAATCCATTTTATCTCCCGATAAATATATTTAAATAAATTCGGAGAGTTTCGTTTAAAAGCTCCGTGGATAATTAAAATCTCTACAAAAGCTTTAATGAATTGAATTGAAGGCAAATTATGATTAAGGAAATCATTGTCCTAGTTTTCCCTAGCTTGAAAAATTCGTCTACCGGCCCGAAATTTTGAATAAATATATGCTTTCAATGAGCTTTTTAGTTTTTTGAATAATTTTTTTAGGAGAAATTTTTTTGAGCTTTCAATGGATTGAGGAAGCTTTTAGGGAAAATGTCATATTTTATCGAAATTTAATGAATCGAATAAAAATTAGATTCCAAATTACATAAAATGACATTTTAATTTGAAGCTTTCAATGAGCTTTCGAGATTTTAGGTCTTAATTTTGAAAAAATTTGAAATTTCGTTAAATAATCGTTATATAGATAAAAAATAGATTTTTGCACGTAAAAATTTAGGTCAAAGCTTAGAGCTTTCGTTGCGCTTTTAATAGTTTGGATAAGCTTTCTGAGAAAACTCCATATTTCCTTCAAATTTAATGAGTTGAATGAAATTTCGATTGCAACTCATATAAAATGACATTTTAGTTTGAGGCTTCCAATGAGCTTTCGAGATTTTTTAAACTTTTCTTGAAAAATTTATTTTCGTTACAGGATCGTTATTTAGATAGAAAAGAGATTATAAAACGTAGAAAATAGGGTTCCAAAAATAAAGCTTTCTGGAAGCTTTTAAGTTTTCGTAGAGCTTTTATATGAAAAGTTTAGTTTTGACATTTTTGTATTTTTCCTCAACAAATTTATACACTTCTTACATCATTCAATTACATTGGATCCGTAGAAAATTATAGGGAATTATAGTTCTTGGTGCGAGGCTTTACGAATATCTGATTTTTCTTAAAACAATTTCAATTTTGCAGATAGTTAAAGACCATGTAGCGACTTCCTTGGTTGGGAATCAAGGTCGTACTCTATACGTACATTATATTACCGATTCCTTTTACTAATATTAAAGATTAACTTGTCTCATTTATACAGGCTTATATCTATATCTAATTCACTACACTCAGAAAAATATTTCCTCATATTAGATGTCAAGATAGTAGTATTAGTAAAGTTGATTAAATTGGTTACAAATAAAAATAAAACCTGTAGAATTTGATGCAATTTATTTATCGAAAAGGATAGATTTATGAGTCAGGTTGGTAAGAAGTATCAACATGAATATCTCACATTACCCTAATCCAAGTCTTATATTGATAAGCTATTTTCATATCTCCTACATCTTTAATTTGATTTACTCTCAAGCAAACATTCTTGTAAATATATTCAATTATCGAAAATAACCGAGAGCTCCTCAGTATATTTGGAAATCAAATTTATAGAATCGTATTTATTTTCCATGTCTCATCTTGCCCCATGTTTAAGTTACTAATCCCATTTATTGCATAATAGTTCTAATAAACAATGTTTATTGGAATCTATTGTTTCTGTTATTTTTTGCTTGAGGGTAACAAACTGTATAGCAAACTTTAACACAGAATATAAAATTAGCATAATGGGTCTATTATTTCTCGGCACCAATTTCCATTCTAACCAAAAAATGTACTGCTGGAATCCCAAAAACACAATCGTAACCGAAAATCGAAAGGTAGTTAGTGAATATATTACATTATTTCAAGGGGGATGTAAGGGTGGATTTCTAATGATTTTTATTGGCGGCCTCATACACATTTGGCCTCCCACTAGAAAGCTTAAAACAATGGAGAATGTTTGTATGTGTTTTTTTTTGTATAAAACATTTCGCGTTAAACCCAAAAATACTAAATATTATTGTAGAATAAACTGCCACATGAAAATCTGTATTCTGATAAGATATCCCACATAATGCTATAAGTATACAATAAGTATTATATGCGAAAGCCTCATTTAAAACCATAATGTTTGTATAATAGCCAGAATACAAAGCTTTATTTCGGATGGGTGTTTATTTATTCATTGTAGATGTATTGCGGATGGAAAAAAAGGGACGATTTACTCGAACCCTCAAGTTTGAGGTATCCACACAATATAATAATAATAATCTAAATGATGGGCTTTTATATGTGCTACACGATTATAATAGTCTGTTATTGGGAATCAGATGGCAACAATAAATTTGACCCTTATAAGCCGACACTGATCTAAATATCTGATGAGGATATGTTTATTTATTTTATTCCCTTTTTTGCTATTCCTATTATGCTGTCCCCCGTCCATCGGTTCTTTTTACAGCGGACAGTACGCTTCATACTTTATAACATCGCCAGCTTCAAAAGTCTTAAGATTCAAATGTTGCGATTTCAATACATACAGAAATGATTTTTTATTGTAAAAGCTTTTTAAGGGGACATTCTAGTTTCTCGGATTGAAGAAATCGAAATTTTTGTTTTATTTTTATTCGATAGTATATGTATACCTTCGTGAAATTTATTCCTAATTTTTTTTGTATGCAGTAGATATAGCTGCTTAAGGATACGTAGCATTTACTTATGAAAATTCGA
>JANTOP010036404.1:0-11094 GCA_027564815.1 Symmerus nobilis | reverse complement strand
GGTATGGTGGACCACCTCTACTCTTTTTAATCCTATTTTTAAAAAATATCTATTGAATAATTGCTAACCGCTACAAATTATCTAAATAATAGTCAGAGAAATTCAATAGAGTCGGGAAGTCGGGAAAAATTTTAAAAAAAAAAGCTAAGGAAACTGAACAATTCGGGGAAAAGTTAAGGACATCGGAAAAATGAGGTAAAATTAGGAGAAAGTATTAAAAAAAGTAGGATTAGGAAAAAGTCCGAGCAATCTCAATCTTTGGTTTGGAAACATAAAATGTGTCCTATCGTCTAAGGACAATTGTTTTGGTCGATGTATACATCGGGAAATTGTAAAGAGAACATCCCCTCAAGCTTCTATCCAGAAAATAACTGAGTCCACTGTTATGTTTTCTGTCCCATTTTTAATCCAAACAAGGAAGTCAAGCCTGTATTGTGGAAGTTCTACAGAATAGCTCGTATATTCCAAATTCCTACTGTAAAAAACAAACTTTTTCATTTTCGCTTTAATGTATTGACTAAAAATAAATTACATTTGGCTCTGGCTCTATTGAGTCTTGCTCAAAATCTATTGTCAGATCCGGTAGATCAATTTTAAATTTATACATTCAAAAAAATCTATTAAATTTATGAAATTTAATTTAAGTTGACGAATAAACAAATTGAACAAGAATTTCGTAATATCGATTTTTGGAGTCATTTAAAAAATAAGACTTGCAGGATAACCACTTCAAATGTTTATGCAATTAGATCACCCAGATCATCCTTTAAATGATTTCACTTCAAAATTTAAAAGTTTTAATTATTCCGGGAAATTACATACATTTCCTCAGGAAGTCAAATTTTGTTTAATGTTTTGTCCCTTATAAACGCTCATCAATATTCGAAAGTTAACATTTGTCAATAATTTCTCGATTAAAGATTTATTTAATAATCATATAGAAACAATTCGGTATGTTTATATTCTCCCAGTCCCGAAGAAAACTGCCTGGGACTTTAGCTTTTCACAGATGCAGGTGAGGGGAACCCATGTGGACTTACTGTTGAGGGCCCAATAATTATTGGATAGTCGGACAATAATTTCCCAACAAATTAAATTTTATTCGAGAAATTACCCTACTACGGTCATAATTTTTGTCCAATAAAATCAGAAATATTATTGAAAATTTCCTAATGAATTTTAGATTAATTCTTGGACCTGTAATATCTAAAAGATTTATCAAATATTTCAATCAACTTTTTCCAATGATATAAATTTTCTTTTCGAATTTCGAAACTCTAAAAATTTGGAATATTTTTTAAAAAAAAAAAAAATTCGAGAACATATGAGCATTTTCGGAAAAATTCCAGATCGGTTCTAAAAAATCCAAAATAATCTTCGAATTCTAGCAAATTTACCAAATTTTATGGAATATTTCGATGTTTATAAAATTTTCCGCCGTTCATGGAATTTGCTGATTTTCATAATATTTCCCAATTTTCATGTAATTTTGTAATTTTCCGATAATTTTTATCAAAATTCGATTCCGATATTCCACAATTATTTTCCCAATGAGATTTAAACAAATTTTATTTTTATATTTTGCTAACAAATTTAAAGTCCAAATTTCTCATTATTTTGCCAATCAAATTGAGAACATTTCTTGAAAATCACAAATAACGATTCCTTATTGATTTAAGGAGCAAATAATTTTTCTACCACCTCGTAGTTTTAATACATTCACATTATGATCGCGTCCCTAAGTGGTCGGAAGCGCGACTTAGCACCTTTCGCAATAATTAAATTATTAAATTCATTTAATTAAATTATCCTCTAAGTGACATTTCGAAATTTCAATATTTAAAATTGTCCATGAAATTATAGAAATGTTCCTGAAATGTGACATCACGTTATATTACCATTTTGTGCAAACCGATTCTTTAGAGGGTTTTTATTTTGTGGGTATGAACATGGTATGAATCCCACAGAATATCTGAAAAAAATGTCCCAATTTGTAATGGGGTGTGGCAATAAACGCCCTGTAACCACTGCGGCCTCAAATGGGAATATTGTGACATCCTGATGTGCATTAATTGAGTCTAGTCAGCTTTGTGCTGGCTTTGAAGAGGATTTGTCCTAGTGGTTGCCTTCGAGTATTGCTCGAAGTATCGTAATCGTTGTGACTCCAACAATTCTCATTCGCAAAGGATTTGATTGGCCGTTTCCTCTTCGTCTCCACAGATTCTACACACGTTGTCCAGTGCTAGTCCCATCTTGTGGAGTTGTTTTTTCAAATTACAGTGTCCCGTTAGTAGTCCTGTTGTTTTATTGCTTCGGTTTCTCCCATTCCTATTGGCCTATTCTGATATCGTTCTGCTGTCGCTGTGTATTTTGATATACCACAGAATAGTTCCGGCCTATGAATCCCAGGACAATCCCCCTCCTAACTTGGCTAAGAGATCGGCTTTTTCATTGTCTTCAATTCCTACATACCCCGGGACCCAGATTAGTTCTACCTTGTTGAACTGGCTTAGGTTGTCTAGGGCCTTCAGACAGTTTTGTACCAGTTTAGAGTCGATTGGGTAGGACTCTAGTGCCTTCAGAGCTGTCCTTCTGGCTGTCAGAAAAAATTACAATTGCATTATATTTCCTACTGATGCTTCTCGTATACAGAATTCTATAGCGTAGACTTCGGCTTCGAATACGGTGGCAAGAGCCAAGAGCTCTAGCGAACTGAGCGTATTTTGAAAGTGAAATTCCGTTAGAGTTTTATCGCTCGGCATCCCTAAAACTGGGCGCATCCCAACTATGCCAAAGATTTTTGAGTGACCTTTACGGTAGTTGGAAGGTGGCCCCTACCCCTAGACATTATGTATGCCGCCAATCTAGCCTCTTTTTCGACTGTAATGTGGAGAGGAGACATATTTCGCGGCACTTCTACAGTTGCCGTGAGAGTGAAGCTCATCACCCCTGTGACACTTGGGCATGCCTGTCTCTGTATCTTCTCTAGAATTTTTTATTGTCGTCTTGGTGGCAGTTTTTTATACCACCAGACAAGTGATCCAAAATAGAACCTTGGGGTTTGGCCACAAAGTCTCCGGCAGGTCCATAAAGACAGTCGGGTCTTGTTGTATATTTTCGTCAGGTGTGGATTCCAGCTCAGTTTAGAATCAAGGATAACACCCAAATTGGTATTCTTAAATTATCCTTCTCTATAATAATCCTTAAATTGGTATTCGTAACTTCATTCTCTTGGTGAAAGTACCAATTTTGTATAATCGAGAGGGCTTCCTGTAGTCGGTCACAGAGTGTACTTACACTTACCACCTTGCCTCTTACGAATTATTATTAGGTCGTCTACGTACCCCATGGTTTCATGCCCATTCCTGGACAGGATTTGCAGTAGCCCGTCGACTATCAGTACTTCTCCTTGCGGGTAGCCTCTGGTCGCCGTCGCCGCTATAACATCCTGTCCCAGAGTGGCCATGATTCTCCGGGACCTCAGCATGGCTTGTGTCCAGTCACCAATAGCCGGGTCCAGTCCAGTCCTATTCTATAGGTAGCTCTCTTGATTGAGTCATACGATGTATTATTAAAGGCTCCTTTTATATCTATAAAGGTCGCCAAGGCTACATCTTTATGCTCAAGTGCATATTCAATTTTATTGACAAGACTATGTAGGACAGTTTCAGTTGATTTGATGATTGAGGTGTCAGTTCAGTTTCAGATGATTGAGGTTTCAGTTCAGTTTCAGATGATTGAGGTTATACTGAGAAGTGATTTGAATAACATTTAAACCGTGTTCGGTTTCCAGAAAGTCGAGCAGCTGACTCAAAATGATCTGTTTCATACTCTTCAGAGCATCAGACAGATTTCCGAACTCCTTTATGAAGCAGTATTTCGGTCGAAGGGTGGAGAGTCTAGAACACGACTAGAGCAGGTGTTCGTTGTCCTCGGCAACTTTACATATGTTACACAGAGGGCTCTGGGCCGCATTGATTCTTTATAATAGATGGTTAAGTATCTTAATCCGTTTCGGGCCCCTACTTGAGTTGAGGAACCACGGCTTTGGTGATACTTGGGGGAAAATTTTATGGAAGCGACCGGTTCTGCCGGACATGACATCATATTCGCATTGCCATAGACACCAAGTTTCTGCGCTAATTGCCGTGTAGGCCTTATCGATGGACATGAAGAGGGAGGTGACTTCACAAACGCTGATTACTCTCTTGGCTGCAGAGTCGGCTCTTTCATTAGCAGGTAATCCAGAGTGACCTGGAAACCAAATGACTATGATATTGGAGTTTGTTTACCTGACAAGATCATTTAGCTTTTTCATGTAGAGGTTGCATAAGTTATTAGCTATGGCCATGCAACCACTAATGCTGTCGGTCAAAATTGCAATGTTGTGTATTCCTCGCTTAATCGCCCATACAAATGGCAGTGCGTTCGGCACTAAAAGATGACATCTTTCGCATCACTCGTTTGGTGAGATCATGGCAGTCAGGAATAGAGATATCCACACACGTCATGCTTCAGATTTCAGATGATATGGAGGCATCTGAGGCCAGGATATGATTTCGTCTAATTTCAGGTTGTAATAAAGGGTGGGGGATATTTTATGAGCGTTGAATTTTTGGAGACCTGTGGTACCAAAGAAATTGGTATCAATCGTGATGTTCTCAGGAAGTGAGGTTTTCTTGTAATTGGAAATGTTTAGTAGTATATGGCTGAACTTTTGAAAGGCAATGTCATAGCAGGCTAGGTATGTCTGAGACATTCAGAGCCTTTTTTTAGGGGGCTGTTGAAGTAGAAGATCTTTGCTAGTTCTCTACCGGTCAGGTATAGAGCCCTGAAACACGGGGGTAATTCACCAGCTAAGACATAGATTGCCTGTCGGGGAGTGCAGAGGGTGAGCCCAAGGCATTTCTAGATTGCAGCATTTTGAATGGTTGCAATATTGTGGGTGGCATTCTTAGTCGCATTTAGAGTGGATGATCTGCATGGCAGGACCGATTCTTTGATGTGCATGGAGGGTGATCGATTATTGCTAAAAATTCGACCTAGAAATGTTATTTGATTGGTGAAAGGAATCTGAACGCATGAACCAAATGGTTGGTTTGCGGTTTCCTCATTAGCCGGCGTACGACACAATTTTATTAGTGACATAAATGCTGAATATTAAAAATATAGACAATAAAGATCAAGACAGGATGTCGATTATTAATTCATACATATTTAAATTAAGTCAAATAGTAAAATAATTTACTTATGGAATAATTTCAATATTCCTTTCAATTATTCGACATTCAAAAATATATTTCATTTAAGGCACAACCTCTTGGTAATTAAACTAATGTCAATGTTAAAAGTATAAAAGAAAAATGATGAAAATGTAAATTAAAAATAAAAAGCAAACATCTAATTACCCAGGTATGTGAGCAATTGAAATAAATTGAACCACGTCCTTTTTTAGTGCTAAATTGTATTCACATAGCAAATCGCCGATATCCTGGCCACTCTCATCCTTTAACAATACCCGTAACTCAACCGAATTATCGCTAAAATTATAAAATATTAAAATTGTCATACATTGGGTATTTCTAACTTAAACCTTACACTACGTAAGCCATTAATTTTTTATTTAAAATTAATTCCTTCAAAACCTTAACGCCCAACCCTTGATCGGTTGGAAATTTATTTAAATTTGGTTGAACATTCGCCAATATACAATGGATCGCTTGAAATGGATACCCATCATATTGATCGTTCCACTGTCTCAATTTATCGATTGAAACGAACGAACAATTACCATAATCACAAAATTGAACCTTAATATTTGATGGATCGTTTACGGTGATAACCCGTGCCCGATAGTATAAACCATCGGTGTATAAAGCGGTTACAAGTTCGAGATTAACTAAAAAAAAATTGATTAAAACAATAATTGAAGGGATATTAAATTCGAATTGGGAAATTAATTAATCAACTAACCGGGTAATCGTTTCAATTCCTTACATTTCTTCAGTTGTTCGGTGGAATTCATTTCCAGCACGATTTGTTTTAAATTCCAAAACGGATGATCGATATTCAATTGAGCGTAGAATGATTGTACACTAACGATATGCGTTATCGTTAAATTAACGGATGTGTTAATCGGTGGCACAACTTGTGGGGCTGGTATTGTTATTTTTGTTGGCTCCCGATCCCTCGTCCATCCCTCCTTTATTATTTGTACGTGCTCCTTCGTACAATTTGATCCCTTAAAACAATCTTTCGTTACCGGGTTATAAAATTTACAAATTCGTCCATCATCTTTTGGTGTGTAACCGAGAACCGCTTTTAAAACGTTGCTTGTATTCACTGGTTCCTCATATAAAGTGGCGATTTGCTCTGCTGTTAATTCTTCTTTACCAGTTAATGGTTTAGCTTCGTTCACAATTTGATTCGCCGGTATTGTATTCTGGATTGGAGAACATTGCAACTTGGGACTCATTCCTTTGCCACTGGAAAATGTGTCATCTGATTGATCGGATCGATAACCGTTCGTGGAAAATTCTCGGGCATTTGGATTCAATTTCGAATCATTTTTGACTATCTTGAGAGCCACCGTTCGTTTACTCGTTGGTAGATCGGCGGTTATTGTTAAATTACAATCAGTTGGTGCTGGGGTCGGGCATGGTAATTTCTCGTCAATAATTATATGTAAAATTGAGCTGAAATTATTTATTTTATTACAGATTTTAAATCGATATTCATCTCCTTACTCTTGGACGTCCACAACTTTTCCTGTCACGGAACTATACAAATCATTCAGCAGATGATCAACATTCGATCCCGATTGATTGACCACCGAACATAGTAACGCTTGGCTCGGTATACATTTAAATTCATCTTGTAATTCGAAGATGTTCACTTCATTTTGTGGTACGGACACCACTTCACCGGTGTCTAATAAAAACATTTTAATTTCCTTATCCGATGGTAAGGGGCTATCCAAATCCTCCCGGACGGCTCGAAATATGTAACCGTCCAAGTCTACTGCAAATACAACGTCGGGTTTGGGTAGTGAAGATCTCGGGAACCGAACCCGACTCTTGATTTGTACATTCTTTAATACTTCCATATGTTCGTCATTAGAAAAATCCATTAAGTAGACTAAACGGTTCTTCTTATCTTTTATACTTAAAATACAGAATTTTCCCTGGAATCCAGGTTTATCTACAAAACAAACCTCTCTACAGATTTGAGGTTAAATTAAAAAAAAACAAAACCTAACTTACATTTACTTATATCTGATTTTTTGTAACGGTATTCCGATACCGGTATCTTACATGCCCCACCGTTCAAAACCACCGGCTCAGTTGGTTCAATTGATTCGGTTGAAATTGCCGGTCGTTCAGTTTGTTCAATCGGCTTCGTCGAAACTACCGGCCCACCGTTTAGTTCAATCAATTTCGCTGAAACGTTAGCATTAAACGTTCGAAATGTATCGGCGATCGTTGATAATTTTGTGAGGGCGGTAATATATTGTCCAAACTGTTCTCCACCCTCGTTATCATCCTGTTTGAGGTTATTTACCCGGTTGATGATTGTATTTATCTAGAAAAAAACATGGAAACTTGTGATTTGATACTGGAATCGAAGAACCGGGGGATTTTCTTATTCTTACCATCTCCAAATACGATGCCAAATTTTTGACGGCCTGTTCATGTTCCTTTTGGCAAAAATCGTAAATTGTCTTTATATTCGATTTAAATATCTTGATGTGTTCATTGTAATCATTCATTTTAAATGAATTTTCGTCAAATTATATTGGAAAACCAAATTTAAATTGCCAACAGCAATTTTTGTTTCGAAAATAACGCGCGTTTCTTTCGAAACCCTATCGTTGGAGTTCGTTCTTTTATTGGAGATTGACAGCCAATATGCCAGTTTATTTTTCGTGCGTTTTTAAATTCAACGGAAATCAATCGGTGGCATCAATATCGTTTTTAAAGTCATCGGGAAAACGAAGCCATCATCATAATCTATACCTTTTACTCCTCGAGGGAGCATAGGTGCTTCCATATGGAAGTTTCTGTGACTTAATATTACGATTATTTAACGATTGAGGCTAGGTAGTCAATCTAGCGCTGAACCTTATTTGTTGTTTCTTTTATTATGATCATTTAATCCATTGTTGTTGACCAATTACATACCCCCCCCCCCCGATACACAAGGAGTTTCTGTATAAGAATACTTATATTCTTATACACAGGACCGCCAGCTTTACGTCACCATCCTATATGACGCGGTTTCAAGTTCGATCATTGTGACGATCACAAATTATTGAGATAACAATTTTTTTTGTGATGTCGACACCTGGATCCGAACCTACAACCTCCCTCTTCAAAGGCGGGCGCCATTCCCATTATGCCATGAAGAGGTCAAACGTAGTGACTCACCGTAAATCGTTCGTAAAGTTATCGTAAATCCATCTGATGACTCATCACATTGAGGAAAATAGTCGGGTTTTACGGTGGATTTGACATTAATAATAAGCAGCTATTTTCAAATAGCTAGAATTATATTATTTTATTTGTGGCAACCCTACATCTTTATTTTGTATCGCGAACTGGCACACCTGAAGTTGCGAATTCAAGTAGTGTCAGCAGTTTTACAATCACGCCACCCAACCACCCAGACAACATCCGCTCAATATTGTGGATAAATATACATCACCACAATATACGCGTCAGCGATATTATGCTACACATAATATAGAAGACGGATCGATCAGTATAGAAAAGAAGAGAAGTAGAAGAACATCAAGCAGGTTGACCACTCCATCGCGAATTAAGTAATCTTTTTATAATATCATGTAATTTTAAATGTAAATGTAAATAAATAGGTTAAGGGAAAATTGCGTGTTTTTATACATTTTCTACCCCAAAAACCTATATATTTATAATTTAAAATAATTATCGGCTAAAATGGCAGAACAATTACAAGTTCGGTATTGTAACATTTAGGCTGGTCGTCCATTGGATGCGTATTCGGACGATTACGTGCGACTAATCTCTTAACATGCGGCGTACACCGCGTCCGTTACATACGAATTAAGTCGTACGACTTCATTCGACTAGCGTCTTGGATCCCGTTTGATTTGAATTTAGTCTTACGACTTGGTGCGACTTCTTGTCAGTTAGTATTACTTATCGTGACGTTAGAACGACATAGTCGTATCTGCGGGAAACTTACGGGAACAACTATAACTCATGCAGTTATTAAGATAATTAACTTTTGTAGAAAGTACTAATTCTTTATAAAAAAATTATCTACCGGTAAAATTATTTTCTTTATAAAAATTATTTTTTAATTTTTTTTCAAATTAAAATAACTACTTTGGAAGATATTTTGTCGATAAAATGCACATACGATTTGGTTCCATACTTTCTATTAGAAGGATAGAGTCGTATTAAAACAAAGCATATACGACTTTGTCGTTTTGATGTTTTGAGACTATTATTGGATATGAAATTATTGTACATACAACTTCGTTCTTCTGATGTTAAAAGGTGGAAAGGTAGAAAATAGAAAATTTATTAAAATAATTATATAATATACGACTTTGTTCATCCAACAAAAAATCCAGAAATTCTATACTTTAATACTACCCCCTTTTCTAAATTACTTGAAAAGATATGGATTTCCTAATCCATGGAACTAATGGATTTCCTAGAAAATATAAAATTTTTCAACAAGAGCCAATTTGGCTTCATTAAAAAATCTGATACACTGATAGCATGCACTACTCGTAATACAACTAATTCAAAGAAACCTAAACAACAAAAACTGCACGGCGACACTATATATAGACTTGAGAAAAGCCTTAGGAATGGTACAATTGCCCCTACTGATTGACAAATTTGAAAAGCTAAATGTATCTTTTGACGCAACACGACTAATAAATAGTTACATTAAAAATCGGCAACAATTTGTCAAAATTCAGCAAAAGAGTAGCGATCTACGTTATAACAAGCTTGGTGTAACGCAAGGCTCAATATTTGCAGCGTTGTTTTTTTATAATATTTATAAATGACATTTTTGACATAAACACTGCAGATAAACTATAAGATTTATAAACTAGATTTATAAAACTTCATTTCAATAATTATGTTTCGTCAGTTTGAATATATTAAAATTATTCTGGGCTAATTCTAAATACTACCTCACGAAATTGATAAAATCTAACAAAGTGGTTGTATTTATGAGAGGTAATGCAGTTGTGAAAGTCCGGATGCATGTTATTCGGCAAGGCATTAAAGAGCTTACAAATTGGCCTACTATACTGCAAATCTTTATTGACGGAAAATTTGTTGGTGGTTGTGATATTATGCTCCAAATGCACCAGAATAGTGAATTGGTGAAAGAATTGAAAAAGGTTGGAATTAGGTTGGAATCAAAAGAATAAAATTGTACCTATCTCTAAGATTGTCAATAATTATATTAACCTTTGCAATCAATAGATTTTATTAATTATAAAATTGTATCTAAAATGTTTTATTCTTCATGTAAATTAAGCCAAAATGAATCAATGTTGCCGATAATTTTAAAATCTCGACACCCCCTGGCAAATTAACAGATGACAACAACAATGTAAAACCTTATCTTGAATGATATCAACTTTCCATCGTTTCTGTTGTACTTCGGTGATCCGGGAAACGACCACATTTCCAATTTCACCGAAATGCCGACTTATCAGTGGTTTTATTTGTAATAATTTATTTACTTGTTCCATGACACCGGCAACAGACGCTTTGATGTTATTACCATCGCCATAAGTTCCATGACCCATAACCATTTTAATGCCCAATCCGATGGGTTAATATATTATTTATTGTAAAATATACATAATTATACCTTATAACACTTTGTTGTGCTGTAATTATAAAATTAAACTCGAGACTTTAAAATAATATAAATAAACGTCAATTATCCCTGTTTTGCCCGATATATACGGTTAAGTCATTAATGCCATCTTTGATTCATGTACTTTTTTACAACGGCGTATAACTGAACATCAAAAATCGTTTTATTGACTAAATTCTATTCCTTTATTTACCTACAAAC
>JANTOP010036393.1:0-11095 GCA_027564815.1 Symmerus nobilis | reverse complement strand
ACATATTTACGGCCAGTTACGTCAGTTGGCTCGAACCGAAACAATGAAGGAGGACGCTTATATACGATTAAAAAAAAGAATAGGAAAGCGGGATGTTAATTTTAATTAGGTAGATGTAAGAAAATTGTAGTCTTTTTAATAATTTTAAATTCATATAATTTCTCAAATGTTGTCTTTTTTCTACTTCTTACCTTTTATATTTGGCATCACACATAAAATAAAATATGCCCAGTCAAAAGTCCGCCATTATAAGTACTCTAACAACGCTTGAACAGTTTCCAGGTAACACCAGTGAGATAGGAGATACCCTACTTGCATATTTTGATTTCACACTGTAACTCTCTTAAAGGTGGATTGATTTAAAAAGAAATAATAAATAACATTTATTTTGTTAAAGATCTAGGGACAAATACAAAACATTACAAGGGGACCAATCCCTTTAGACGGCCGAAAAGTGCTGCATCTATAATAATAATTTTTCTATTGATCTGAAACAGAAAACAAAAATATTTTTCCATTACTGATAAGTGCAGCAGAAGGATAAACCTATAAAATTATAAAAAGTTATAAGATTAAAAATTTAGTAGGGTATTTAATCAAATGTTTATATTTTCGACAAGTACATTCTCGATAAATTTTATCTAAGAAAAGTAGTTTATTTAGTAGACGATATTTTCAAAATTTTAAATACATTTTTCCGATAATATTATAGACAGAAACCTCCCAAAATTTCAGCCAGATCGATCAATAGGTTTTTGAGTTACAGCTGACGCAGTTTTTGAAAACAGTTTCGAGATAATCGCGTTTAAAGATTCAGTAGCTAGTATTTATTTTCAGGCAACATAAAAACTACACAGAAACTAACGATTTTTTCCTATTTATCAACTGTCTTTGGTACATGATTGGTATTTTGCCTTCAAAGCTACTTATTATATTAAAAATATAAGAGACATTTAAAAAATAAAGCATTTCTTTCTTCATCACGGATTTTGTTGCCGACCATCCACCAATTTACGACTGGATTATTATTCCCGCAGATGGAAAACAATTCTTCAAATCCAACATTTAATACCTTGGCATTCACAAGAATACCTGTTATTAAATCAACTATTAAAGTTTATATATTGCTAATAAGGAGGCCACATACACAATCGGATATTTGTAATTTTTTATTTTTGCGGTACGTGAAGATCAGAGCTCCAATATCAATCTCAAAAAGCATTTCCCCAGGGAAAATTTTAAAGTCGATTTGCTCAGGAATTTTAGAGAATTGCATCGGTCTGCTTTAGGAGATTGATATTGGAGCTCTGAACTTCACGTCCCGCAAATATAAAAAATTATAAAAATCCTATTGGTATGTGGTCTCCTTGTAAGATCAGTGCAGCATTTTTTGAAAATACCTCGGAAATACAAACAAATAAATGCCTTTGTTATTTCTGCTTTAGATGACTATTTATAATATATCTATTTTTTAGAAAATTAAGACAAGTTGATCCTTTTGTAATGTCTAACTGTTCATCTTCACGCATCCATATTTTTATAAATTGTACTCAATTTCTTTTTCCATTTCCCAATGGCTGATCCATAGCCTTTATTCTGGCCAACTGTTGACATTGACCAATTATTAATTTGTACCATGGATATGCCCTCAGGTCACTGTCAAACTCATCAATCGTTTGAAATAGTATTGGATAGAATTCCGGCAATATTCCATGATCTAATGTTGGGAATAGATGATGTAGTGCATGATCGCCGAAATTTGCCAATACCAGAAATTGATTTCCACGTAGGTCTTTACGATCGATTACGGTATCTAATGTGTATAGTCCCCAATCTAAATCGGCTCTAAAAAATTAGATTTTTTAATTAATAATGTATATATTTTAAAATAGATAATATTCACCGAACTGGATCTCCATCATGCACCACTTCAGGGTGATGATGTCCAGCATTTAGTCCAATTAGAGCGAATATAAAACTGCTACCAAATACTATACCCAACCAGATTTTAATGACATAGAAAAATGGGGCATTTCCAAAAATATACATTACAGCAGGTAATGTAAATGGAAGCAAGTCTTCAACGAATATAATAATCTCTTTAGTTTTGATAACAAAATGTAATCTAATAGGAAATATAATTATTTTAACTATAAGTTCTAAATGAATAATCTTCAAATATTTTACCGTTTTGCAAATTCAATGTAGAAAACGAAACCCTAGATTAATGGTCCGTATATCCATGACAAATAACGTTGAATAAAACCTTTCACTTCTGAACTTGGCATCCATACCAGTAACGGTTCTAAAAGTAACAATTCCATATCTTGCAATGAATTTGGATAGAGATGATGGGATAGGGCATGTGATATTCTCCATTCCTTGCCTTGTAGCTCATAAACCCCAAATTAAAATACATCATCCGAAAATTATCTCTTCGATGAAAAAAATTATGTGCACTAATTAAGGTCCATGTCAATAATAAGCTAGTAATGGCCCCTACCAATATGCTATGGAAGCGAATTGATAGCGTTGCGAAAACAAATACACTTATGAGTAGAAGGTCAATTATAATCTGTAAATAAAATACATCTTTTTGAAATGATTTGAAGATAAATGCCAAAAATCCAGTAAAACCTTTGATTTAATTTCTGGCCTTCGATCAATTGTTTTCAATTTTTCAGCCACTCGACCTTTCAGTGTTCGATAAAACCCGTCCTCATTAAATGTTAGTCGAATATTTCTTGGCTTACTAGCCGTCCGTATTTCGTATTGTTTTAGTACAATTTCAACTTTACTTGCATTTATATGATGCACTTCAAATGCTTCTGTTATATCTGTGCCCTTCCATGAGAAAACATAATTATTAGTTTTATTTTATATGGTACTTGCTCCACAATGCTTTACCTCTGTCATTATTAACCAATCTGGACCACCAGGATGTGAATCAATAAAATTTGTAAGGTCATATAATTTGTCATGTATACGCCATAATCCTTCTGCATTATCGTCTAATTGTTTAGCACGTAACCAACTATGTATTTAGAAACATAAAATTTTATTTTACAAAGTAATGTAGATATTAATGATTTTAAGAGTTACTTACCTAAAAGCGTTCTTGAGAGGGGTCCGCAGAAATGAGGGCGAAACGTTAGCGATTTGTGAATAACGCTGACTCATTTTCTGGTAAGGTTAAATTACGTTCTCGTATATGAATTTATTTTGGGATCTGGATCTTATACATTAGAGTGAATAGTTACTTGAAATTAAATAACAATTTATCAACAATATTACATGTATTGACGGAGGATTTAAATAAACCGAATCTACCCGTTGACTTAACTTAAATGAAGAATATAATTTTTCTAATATATAAAAATAATCAGTGACCTTCAAGTGATAGCTTAAAGATATCACTCTAAGGTTAAACTGATTAAATTTGGTATTTGGGTAATTCTAAAATAATTACGATTTTCCAGCTACTATTCTATAAAAGTACTTGAATTATACTCTTGCTATTATTAGGCCGTTATGGCTCTTGCTATAAATCAATACCAATACACTCACATTTCCTTTTCTACAAGGTCTTTTTTTACACGATTTTAAAATGCTTAATATGATCAACTATAACTAAAACTAGATAATTATGGCTATAATTATTAATCATAAATAAATTTGACTACATTTTTGCCAAATTGATAGAACCTTTTTTTACCTTCAAATATATCAGGCACTGCCATTAATTTCTAAATATGAAACTTTTTTCCATGGACCTTAATAATGTAAGCCCCATTTTACGGATATTCTCCATATAAAATTTGTTTTTTTCAGTCCTTTCTTAATATTATTTTAACGGCGTATCACTATGTTGCTCAAATATAGGTACACCCTAATTATTTTCACTAGATACAATACTGTTTCAAATTCAAGAACAATATAGTTCATAGTATAAAAATCATCTATCTATTCATGCCCCAATGAATCTTGGGAGAGGCCTATGTTCGGCAGTGGACTTCAACAGGCTAATTGACATTCTCTATAAAGGAAAAAGTCGTTGAAAATATTCATAATCTTTCCATATATTAAACCAGTGCCTATTTTGTACGATTTTTTTTTCACGCGATACAAGTCTGGAACGAATTCTCGTATAAACAAGATTAGGTACCTGTAAATTCATATTGGATATAATTCCGTCAAACCATAAAAAATTGTATTTATCTAAATTGTCCTAATAAGGGTAGTTGATAATTCAGCACGGTCAACTTGGACTAATCAAAAATCTAAAAGACGTCTTGAGTCTTGACGGATTCATATTAATCCAATGCCACCAATACTTACTTACTTACCAATACTATACTTACAACTGAACTGTTACACTCGCACATGGACAAAATTATGCAAATCCAACATTGTTTGAATACCTTGGCACTCACAGGATTACCTACTTTGTTCATTTTTATATAATATTGATTAAATTTATTTAATTATTGAGATAACCCCGAAAATATACAAACAAACGATTGTCTTTACACATTTGAAGTTAAGATAAACTATTTGAAATTGTGATTATTTTACAAAGATTAAGCCGAGCTCGTCTTCTGGAATATCTATACATCATCAAGCTTAATATCTATATAGATTGTAATCACTTTGCTTTCCCATTTCCCAATGGCTTATCCATTGCCTTTATTCTGGCTAACTGTTGACATTGACCGATTATCAATTTATAAAAAGGATATACCCTCAGTTCACCGTCAAATTCGTCAATCGTTTGAAATAGTATCGGATAGAATTCCGGCAATATTCCATGATCTAATGTTGGGAATAGATGATGTAGTGCATGATCACCAAAATTTGCCAATGCCAGAAATTGATTGCCACGTAGATCTTTACGATCGATAACAGTGTCTAATGTATATAGTCCCCAATCTAAACCGTCTCTAGATTTAGAAAATTATACTTCTAAATAATAAATGCAAATATATTTTAGAATAGATAATATTCACCGAACTGGATCTCCATCATGCACCACTTCAGGGTGATGATGTCCACCATGTATTCCAGTTAGAGCGAATATAAAACTGCTACCATATACTATACCCAACCAGATTTTAATGACATAGAAAAATGGGGCATTTCCAAAAATATACATTGCAACAGGTAATGTAAATGGAAGCAAATCTTCAATGAATATAATCATCTCTTTAGTATTGATGACATAATTTAATCTATAACAGATATATTATTGTAATTAAATTTTAAATGAATAATCTGTAAAAATTTACCGTTTTGCAAATTCCATGTAGAAAGCGAGACCCCAGAGTAACGGACCATATATCCATGACAAATAACGCTGAATAGAACCTTTCATTTCTGAACTTGGCATCCATACCAATAACGGTTCTAAAAGCACCGCTTCCATATCTTGCAATGAATTTGTGTAGAGATGATGGGATAGGGCATGCGATATTCTCCATTCTCTGTAGCTTAGAAAACCCAAATTAAAGTAAATCATACGAAAATTATCTCTTTGATGAAGAAAATTATGCGCGCTAATTAATGCCCATGCCAATAGTAAGCTAGTAACGCCTGCTATCAATATGCTATGGAAACGAATTGATAGTGTTGCGAAAACAAATACACTTATGAATAGAAGGTCACTGATAATCTGTAAATAAATTCACTTTTGTTTTAAATAATTTGCAAGTATACTCCGAAAATCCGGCAGAACCTTTGATTTAATTTCTGGTCTTCGATCAATTATTTTCAATTTCTCAGCCACTCGACCTTTCAGTGTTCGATAGAACCCGTCCTCATTAAATGTTAATCGAATATTTCTTGGCATACTAGCCGTTCGTACTTCGTATTGTTTTAGTACAATTTCCGCTTTACTTGCATTTAAATGATGCACTTCAAATGCTTCCGTTATATCCGTTGCCTTAGATGAGAATATTTAATTAGTAATATAGTTTTATGCTATATGGTGCTTTCTCCATAAAGTATTACCTCTGTCATTATTAACCAATCTGGACCACCAGGATGTGAATTAATAAAATTTGTAAGGTCATATAGTTTGTCATGGATGCGCCACAATCCCTCGGCATTATCATCTAATTGTTTAGCACGTAACCAACTATGTATTTAGAATAAGACATTTTTATTTCATTTTATCGCGAGAAACTTAGATATACTTGTAATATATGGTTTTATTATTATTTACCTAAAGGCATTCTTCAGGGGCGTCCGAAGGAATGAGGGCGAGACGTTAGCGATTGTCGAATAACGTTGATCCATTTTCTTGCATGGATACTTTCTGAAACATAAATTGTTATGTTCTAAATTTATATAATTGGAATTTGTTATGTTTATGTATTTGTTATTAATATGTGTTTTATTTTTCTAGTTGATTTTAGCTTTCTTAGTTCTACATAAAGAAGTTGTAGCTACAAATTACTAGGAATCTTGTTCCAGAACAATACTTGCGAAGTTTAATAAATAATAATACAACAATAATAATACAACACAGCCCCTTAACGGGAAAATTAACAAAAAAAATGTAACTTTTTTCCTGACCCCTTTCGAGTTCGATAAAAGTTTCAGACTTTCTTAAGGTTGAAAAAATATTCGATACGTATATTCTTGTTTCGCCATCCTACATACAGTTACGAATATAGGGTGCCTCAAAGTGTAGAATTTTTGCTAAACGGCTAATTCTCTTGTGCGATATATCAAATTAACGGCATTGAACAGAGATATTAGAAACATTTTGGGAATATTACAGAAAACTTTGTAAAAAAAATTTCTTAATAAAAAAAATCGTTTTTTCAGTTTTTCAATGTATCACCCCCTCCGATATCTATCGGAGAGAGTTACCGCCGCAAGAAATATTTTATTCCAAAGCAATGTTATTAATTCATATCATATCAATTTGCGCTGGCAGACGGGGTGGTTTTTCAAAAATAATTTTTATACTTTTGCTTCTTTAACGTAATTTTCACTTAATTTGAGGGACTAAGAAATTGAAGAAAAATTAGCTTTATAAACTTACTTATCTTAATTCTAAATTAATAAAAAATTGACATGGACAATTTTGAAAGGATATTGATCACACAATTGTACAGGGTCTTTCAAACCAACCTCGCCCCATTCACTTTTTAGCGCTCTTATATTAGGATCAATGGGACCTACAATAAAATAATTTTACATACGAAAACTACAAACAAACGCTCCTATTATAATCATAACGATTTATTTGTACGGTCAAACTGTATAGTTTTATCATGAGTGCTATTGTCTCCACATGACCTGGTAAAAAGAGTTAATCGTCTGTGCTGTACAGTTCAGGATGATCAACAAACTGAGCTAAATAATTGTACAGTCCGATGTTCGTGTTCAACTTTGCAACGACCAACTACGCAGTTCAAAATTTGCAACGGTTTCTCATACAAACGTTCCGATAAATCTGGATAGTTGAACTGACTTGACTGTACAGTTAAACTGTTACGATCTATCGGATATATTTACATAATTAAGATTTTTCACCAGCACTTTTCCAAAATTTGTGATTTTCTTATGATGTTCATTTTATTTGTTGTTACCCATATTGCACCACCTTTATCATTGTAAACACTAATAGGCAAGTAAAATTTATTTCTTTTGTCGTCGGCGAAATATTTTCTATTATCTTATGGCCCGGTCGACCTAAGTGCAAACTGATGGATCAATTAGGATATAGTTATTCCAATTTAAAAATACGAAAATGTTGGTCGAACTGACTAATTTCAACTAAGCGTACTAACATTTTTAATGCTTAAAATAAAATTAAAATATATATCTTACATTAGAGGAAGGGGGGGGGGGGATAAAAAGAAACGTATTATATAATATTATATATAATATTTTTAGATTAAGAATCCGAATTTATATAAAACATGCCAACCCAGTTGTGATAATTGAGAAATATAATTGTGACCGTCCACAGGAAAAGGCACCAAATCTTCACTGGGCATAATTTTCAGTAGAGCCGATTTACTAAAAAAGGTCAACAAATTCGATTTTTTTATTTCTATATTCCGATTCTCTAGTTCTCCTTCTATATGACAGAATAGTTGGCTTTATTAGAATCGATGTATTTTATATCGAAAAATTGAAAAAACAAGACAAAGGTCTGAGCAGAGAAAAGCGATCAAATCTTCACCTTGTTTTCTCCCTAGTGAAGTTTTGGTACCTTTTCTGATAGATCCGAATTTTAATTCAAGGAAAAGGATGCATTCATTACGCTTAAGATTTGGTACCTTTTCCTGTGGACGGTCACAATTGCTTACTACACTGTGTAAGTAGTCAGATGTAATCAGTCATTGACTTGTATATCGATGGTTCCAATTTAATCTATGTTAACTCAAGAAACATGGTTTTTCATAAAAATCGTTTGAAGATGTGTATCTACAGTTTTTTTCTCTGTTAATTTTTGATTTTTACATAAAACATTCTAACTCTTAAAGCTGCAATATCCAATTTAATTTCCGTCATATTGACTTTAAAAATTAACAGTCGGTAGGTCTTCATATCACTTAAAACTATGCTAACTCGACTTTTAGCCGACTTTAAGTTGGTTCCATTGATATATAACTGGACTGTTTATTTCCATATATTTATAGCAATCAAAATTGATTCCAATTGAACATCATACAATGCAACGCAGTAATTATTTAGGAACTAAAAGAGGTTTATGTCACATCTTCAATTTTTCTTGCATGTTAATATTACGATTATGGATATTTATCCAACCAATGGTGTAAACATTACGTTTTCCATTTACTCAATTAATAAACAACACCGTTGCTGCACCTGCGAAGAACGCAAGTTCTTGTTATTAATATATATATATTGTTCAAAGTACGAAAGAGGTATTATTATGTTTTTTAATTTTCTACGCAATTTGAGCCAAAGTTTCCTAAAATAATTCGCGCTTATTAATTCAGCTTGTCTGCCTTCATTATCAATAACAAGAATAAGTAAATATTAGAAAATTTTGAAATTCAATTTAGTATGTAATTTCAGAAAGATAAAATATTAAAAATTTCGCCAAGAGGAAGACATGTGAAATGTATTCATATTCTTCTTTATTATTAACTTAACAACCTAACAACCTAACATGAAATTCTATTTAAAGTCATATATAGAAAAGCTGTATAACATCAGCTAACACCAATCCGTGTGAAAAAAATTTCGGCCATAAGTACCATAATTATTTTCTGTTTTCCAGCTATCTTTTTTATATAGCGGTAAGTGGGTTGTCCAACTTTCTCGCTCAACCTGTTTATGGTTCCCAGCAGTGATTATTCACGTATGCTATTTGACGTAAGGAGTAAATTCGTAGGACAACGTTCTGAATGCAGACACCATCTTGTGAACAAAAAATATAAGAAACCGAGAAATCCTAATTTTTTGAAAAGAGCACCCCTTAGGGTGACGCTGGAACCACCCTGGCAGCAATTTTAATTAGAATGGGTGAAAATTGCTCGAAGCAATCTTAACTCAGCACACGCTTCGCTTAATATTTACAAAAACACGATTATACACTTTTTTACGTTCCAGCATAACACAATTATACATAGATATACGGTGGTAATTATTACTGATGATATCTCGCCTAATTATTATAATTTGGTATATATTATAAGTTGGTAGAAAATTTCTCCCTCAACATGTTTATCCATTATATAATAAATATATTTGCTTACCCAGAATTCTATTAATAGTAATTTGGCTTACGAAGATACAAATTCGTGGGAAATAATGTACACTTACGAGAAGAAATATTATATGATTAAGTCTAACCTCGATACCGGTGTGCATATTTAAACAATTAAGAAAATTGCGATTAGGAAAATAACTAGAAAAATACATGCTTAAGATTGGAATATAATGGCTACAATACAACTTGGGTGACGGCAAAGTTTAACAGTTTGCCCATTTTTTTCAAAACAAATTGATATATAATATATAAAGTAAAATCTTTATTATTTGCATTACAATATGTTTAATATTAAATAAAATAAAAGTGTAGGAAAAGAAAAGAACGCTCGTGCAATGTTAAATTATCTAAGTTAATAAAGTTTATTGTGATTTGACTTAAGACCAGTTCAGGGGTTCATAACAAAAATTACCTTTGTCAAAAAAAAAAAAAAAAATCAGTTTTCTGATAACATCACATTTTATTGGTCTGCAATGAAATTCACACCATGACAATGCAAATGTGAACAAACAAGACCTAGTCCTGAGAAATTAGGGCAAGAAAATCAGGTGATTCATCAAAAACGACATAGTACATATGTATATCAAAACAAATGTTGTTTTTGTCGTTAATTTGATACACTGGTTGCTGTTGAGCTTATCAGCTCATTCCTTCTTAAGAAGTTTTTTTATTATTGTATTATTCATTTAAAAATAATATAGAGCTAGGGTCAGCAACCTATCACCGGATGACCCATTTGGTAATTTAAAGTGACCCACTTGTGTTCCGAAAAGAAAGTATAATAATCAGATAAAAATTACAATTGACCTGACCCCAATTATAATATACGAGTATAATACTTTATGAATAACCAAATAGTTAATGTTTTTTTTTTGTTAATTAATGGCTAGATTTATGCCAAATTCTGTAGAACCGAGTCCTTGCAATATATATATATCTCCACTTTAATAGTTCGCTATCCCGAATTTATGCGGGAAGGATTTGGGGAGGATTTAAAGTTTTGATATCTGAGTTTCAATAAAACAACCCACCACGGCCATTCTTACAAAAACATCCTATGTCAACAAATGAACATACCAGTTTATAACAAAAACAACCTTTATCAAGGGGTCTCGAATAGTGTTTTACGAGGTACGAGGCGAGGCGAGGTTTCCAACAAGCTCGGTGTCGCCTCGTTTTTCTAAACGTCAACCTCGCCTCGCCTCGTCCGAGGTGGCATTATAGAATTACCTCGCCTCGCCTCGGTCTGAATAAAATACACCTATAGTTTCGTAAATTATGACTTTTCTATAGTCATATATATGCTTAAAATTTTCGTAATGAAATTCTCTATATGAT
>JANTOP010036382.1:0-11096 GCA_027564815.1 Symmerus nobilis | reverse complement strand
CGATTTTTTTCTGTGCGGTATATGAAAATGGAACATAATGTTACAATCACACGCCTTAACCATCGCAAAACGATCGTATTGTGTAAGATACAGTTTAAGATTCTATTTGTGGATCGAAAATCAGATGATTAAAATTTATTACTTATTAGGGTGTGGTAAGCCTGGTTTTTGATTATAATAGCCTTCATTTAGGCTAATATTAGATAGTAAGTATACAAAATAGGGTACCGTGTAATATAACAATTATCGTTTATTAATCAAATCGTTGTTATTAGCTGTATCTCTCTTTAGGTCAGGCGGTTACCGCGCGTACGCGCAAAATATGAAAGTAATTGGAATAAAGAATATCTAATTATTAAACTATAAATGGAAAGTACTTTCCAGGTATAAAGAGAAAAAACACGCTAAATTCTTTTTTCTAAAAAAATATCACACCCTATATCAGCTATTTATTTCTATTATAAGGACTTTGCCCGAAAACGTATATCAGTGTTCTTATATCAGACACAATGATCCCTTATATAGCAAGGAATACTCTAATATAAGCCCTATAGACCGTCCACATTTTATGAGAAAAGTGCCGATATACATTCTATATCGGTAACTCATTTAGCAATATATCTTCTCGATATAAGGCTAAAATGTTACTTGGGTAGTACAGTAAACCGTACAGTAAAGACCCCTTGTAACCCTAAGATATATTTCGTGGGATTCTATTTTCGAAATGTACAGGACAAAATGTAAAAGTTAAAGTTAAAAATGTTCGCATGTGCATTTTCTAAGTCAGAATAATCAGGATTTGAGTTATATTTTCTACGTGCTACTTTTTTTATGCGGTCCCTATTCACCGCATAAAAACAATACTTTTTAATTGTGTTGCGAAAACTATTTTTAATAGCTATTCGTGAAGTTTTGTAGAATTTTTTGTTTACGCATTTATTTTTCTGCGGCCCCTATCTACCACACAAAAACAGTTCTGACTGTATAAAGATAGGTAAATCTATAAAACAAATCTGTTTCTATATTATAAAATAATATATAAACATTAAATATAAATATAATTTAAGCCTAAATTGAACTCTCAATTATTTTATCTATATTTCCTTCAAAAATGCCTGATTTTAAAGGAATTTTATTACCCGGTTACCCGGTAGCCGGGTCTTGATTTTTAAGCCGGGTTCGGATAATTGCCGGGTAGTTTAAAATTATCCGGATAGGCCGGGTATCAGGTACATCACTATATATGATATTTAAAACGTTATAACAACTTAAAAGCAATAAAATTGTAAAAATTATCTGAAAAATCAAAATTTTAATAAAAAAAATTCATATAGGTTTTTTTTAATATGTAATTCTGGTTTTGGTTTTGGTTAGTAGCCTTTTCCTAATTTTTTGATTTTGATTTCCATATGCGATTGTTTTGCTATGGAGTTCTGAAAAATTTGGTCAGTGTATAAATACATATAGCTATAGTTTGTTCTTCATGTATACCTGCAAAGATTATATGGGAGATAAAATCAAACAAATGAAAATGAAAAATTATTCATAATCGTAAATAAAATTAGTTTCCATCAAGAGTTAATGATATTATTTTTTTTCTTTACTTTACGAAAATAATATATCATCTCCTAATATACCATTGGGTATCAGTTTTCACATTTTCCTCTTTATCAAAAAGGGAAAACTCAAATAAAAAAAAGAAATATTTTCCTTTTTATTTTACAATCGTACTCATTTGAAATGTAAATATTTTTATCGTCATAGGAAAAAAAAGACTACAGAAAATGGAAAATAAAACCTGACGATGATAATAAATAAGACAACTTTTACCTATATATGTACTTTCTATCATTGAGCTTTTTTCATTTTTATGCATCAAGATTAGTATTATTGATTTACATAATAAATTATATGGAATCATCCGGGAAGGGATGTTAATAAGTCGAGATCAACAACAATGGTGACGCTGAAGCCATTAAATTTTATTTTTCTGAAAAAATTTACCTGTTATATCTGCAGGTAAATAATCAACATTAATATACCATCGCTCATACCTGTAATTTAACTTATAATTAGTTGGTTTACAAGCAGAACTTACTAAGTCAATTTTTTCCAATCTGTAATTACTCATTGTAAAGTGAAACCAATAAAGTTAGTTTTATTAAAGAACTAATTATAGTTCTAAACAAATATTTTAAGAGTTGTGAAATTTTATAAGAAAAAAGATTTACTATACTGGCATATCAGGTAAGCGTGCGGTCTAGTTCGTTACTAATGCCGTAATTATGGTTGAGTAGTTTCCTATATTGCGGATACCAATTTTTTGTATGGCTTGACTTCCTTAATATTTATTTAGGCAGGCAACTAGTTGGGTAGGCGAGAAAATCCAGAGTCACTCTTTTCATTTTCTTAAAAATATTCCCTTAAAATGTCATGATAATCGGAACACTCATTTTTTCTCATACCTTGAACGAAAGATTTTCAATTTCGCTGAAATTTTTTCATTGCCAAAAATCACATTTCACCATACTAAAAATCCCAATTTTCAGCAAAATTGTTGTCGGGCTGGCAAAAATCAGTATTCCACAAAACCATTTGTTCAGGCCTTTGACAATACAATATACTAACCTAATCTTCTTTGGTTTTGATTTCGGATTAGCGATTCGAAAGGTATCGTGGCTACTATCAGTAGCGGTGGAAAGATATCGGAAAATATCGGATACAGGTCTATTATAACCTCACTGATGTTTTGTGTATACAAATATAAGTATTGAAAAACAATTTCTATTGATATTCCCACAAAAAATTTTCAATACATTAAGGGCAGAGGTCCATTTTCTGGTGGCATTTTCTATGAGTTTTACAAAATGTTTCGTGCCGAAACAGTGAGAAGATCTTTTACGTATCATTTTGATTGATAGTTTCTATGTTTATACAAATTTTTATAATACGTTTCGTTTCGTCGTATTCGCTTGGCGTACTATACCGCGCGAGGCTGTATTTTAACCCGTTGGCCACGATATCTCAAGAATCACTGAATCGATTCACCTAAAATTTTCGCGAGGTTGTTCAGAATACATAAACTTATAACTTGAATTAAGGAAAATAGGATACAAAAAAAATTACGAGGTGTAGAATTTAAAGAAGACTGAAAAACTTAACAAAAAAAAAAGAAAAATCCGTTTTTATGGCGCTAATTTGTTATATTTAATTTTTTTAAAAAGATCTTAATTCAAGTTATGAAGTTTCATCTGACATACCCAAATATATCTTGTTTATTTTTTTCAGATCAGCCAAACGGACTGAATCGTTGGCAACAGTTAAATATAGCCTCCTGCGATCTAGCACGCCAAGCGAGTACGATGTAACGAAATGTCTTATAAAATTTTTTTAAGAACATAGAAACTATCAATGAAAATGATACGTAAAAGAACTTTTCAATAGGTATTACTGTTTCGGCACGAAATATTCATGAAAACTCATAAAAAAATGCCAAAAAAATGGTCCTCTGCCCTTAAATCAACAATTAAAAAAAAATTATTTTAAAATTAGGAAACGCAAATTTGCCGCAAGACGCCTAAGGACGAAGTACGTATCAAACAAATTTCCTATTCTACGAAAGAGAACACAAGAGAGAATCAGCCTAACAATCACCATAATTTTTCTTGGCGAATAAATAAGGTTGCCCCTCAAAAGCAATCAACTTTATGTTCTGATGAAAACTATAGCGGAACATGTTAAACTGATAGGTAGGACAAATATCTCGAGAACTGTGCATCAGATAAAAAAAAGTCGAAATGAAATTTGTTAGTCCCTGGGGGGGCTCATTCAATGCTGCCTAACTCGGCATTGCTGCACCATTGAAATCTTTAATGGAATCCCAATTTTTATTGCAGATTCGGAGTCTACGCTACCAAATAGGTAGGTTTTGTTCGAAACCTAATATTTTTGAATAATTGGATCGAGACCAATGCTGCTGTTTTTTTTATTTCTGATAGATTCGTAGAATCCGAATCTGCAATAAAAATTTAAAATTGAATTGGGTACCCATTCAAGATTTCAATGTTGTCCCACGCCTTACTCCCAGGAGGTCGAGTTAAATAGCACTGAATGAGCCCCCCAGAGACTAACAAATTTTATTTTGACCTTTTTTTGATTTGGTACACAGTTCTCGAGATATTCCTTTGTCTCAAGATAATAAACTCACCCGGATAAATATTTTCTATTGAAATTTAAAAATAACGTGGAAATGCTGAGTTTAAAATGAACCAATTCACATTAATTCACAATTTACAGAGTAGAAAAATACATTCCAATCTTGTTGAAACTTTTTTCAATAAGATTTGTAAAAACACGATCGGCTGGTATAAGTAATTTTGATTAATAAACTGATTTTTGAATTGGAGAGCATAATTGAGGTAAACCCAAATAGTCTTTATCATGGAGGTTAATGCCTAATGTTGACTGCGAAGAAATCCAAATTCAATTAATTACCATTTTGCATCCTTTTTTTCCTTCTTGTAAATTATATTACAAAAAATCGTCTTACACTCTTCGTTTGAGGACAAGTGGTCACGGTTTTTGGGCAGTTACAAAATGTACTTGTTCGTTAACGTTAGCAACATTTTATGTGACCATTCTTTTCTTTGCAATGAAAAAATGCAACTTTCAACTTTTAAATTAATTTTGGTTATTTACTCAACTAATTTGATTCAGCAAAAATTAGCGTAAATTTCAAAATGGCTATTTTGAACTTTACAGAAAGCTTTTGGAATGGGACTCTCTTACAAGCGGAATTCGACATGTAGAGGTATTTAAAAAAAATGAAAAAAAATGAAAAATTGAAATTTGAAAATTTGACTAGATAATTCGTAAAAATTTTATATCTTAAATTAATAGCTCAATATCTCGAGAAATATCAATCTCAGAGATTTAGTTGAAAGGACTTCTTTTGTAGAAAATTAGATTTCCTATAAATTTATCATGTACATTTCTCCTGTAAGTTTAGTCATTTATGGAATTACAGCAAAGAAATTAAAATTTTATACAAAAATTAAACTTAGCGACCCGTACGAACTCACCAGTGTGAGTTACAGTTGCGCTGCAATAGGTACTTTTGTAGATCATTTAAATATTATTAGTGAAATGCTTTTTTCATCAAAACGGTAGCATAAAATGCTGCTGAGTTATAGAAATTTTGAAAAATATCGTAAGCTTCCTATCCTATCGTATATTTTAAATAGAAAATTTTTCGACGCTAAGGACACGGCCGAATTTAGAATGGGGCCATCGAGGCCATAGCCCCGGTGCCTCCACCAGTTGAGGGCCTACATGAATGCAATTTAGCTTTCCAATTGAAATGAAATTAGAAAAAATTTTAAAAACCAAGAAAATTCTAAGAAAAGAAGAAATTGTATCGATTGGTGTCATCGTGTAGTTTTTATGTACATTCGTTCAGTACATTCAAATTGTGTTGTAGAATATTTTTCAGATTCGTTTTTTACCTTGGACAATGATTGCATTAAATTGTTTTATTTTTTAACATAAAGTTACCTAAATTGGTGTATAAGTAGAAAAAAGACAGCTTTTTAATGCACATGTATTTCGAGTCAAATGTTAATTTCTGTTAGTATAAAATACACAGACAAAACGCACAAATAAAATTGATATTATCCTTGAAAGAACGAATTGCATACGAATATGAAATTTGACACGTTCAAGTAGACGAACACGTTCAAAATGCTCCTTAGTTTGCAGAGTGATATTCCTCCTATTTGAATTTTGATGACCTCATAACTACTTTTGCAATATAAAATCGGGTAAAGCTCCTATAGTTTAGTACTTCAAAGCGTTTAGAAGTGAGAACAATTATAAAAACATACAAAAATTGCTATGGAGTTTTAATTTTATGAGATTCAACAAATTTTAGAAGTTTTGGAGGCCCCACAAAATATTGGCCCTAGGCCCTCAAAATTCTAAATCCGGCGGGAAAGCACTTAATGTTAATATTAAGAGCTGTAAGTTAAAGGGAATGTTTTTCGACCTTTTCAACAAAATTTTGGGGCGGTTTAAAAAAATAGCCGTTTGAAATGAAGCACCCTAATATATAGGTTAGATAATATCTGTGGCTCCAAGCATTAACCGCTAAGTCGTTTTTTGCAATTTTTCAGGAGAGCGATTTAAAGTTTTACAAATTTATTCCGATACATGAACTTATGCGGTTATGCATTTCTTCAAATAGCTAATTTCGGCCAAATTAAAGAATTCGGATGAGAATTTTTGTGAATATACGCAATCGTACATGGAGAATACGATGGTGTTCATAACCCAATTTCGTCTTAAGTCCACTTAAACGGTTAATGCTTGGAGCCACAGATATATTGCTTATTTATAAAAATGTTCGGAGGGGTTACTCACACCGGTTGAACTTATAACCCCCCCCCCCGAATTTTTTGTCTGTCTACAGTTTTAAAGTGGAAAAGTTGGAAAAATTTCGGGAAGTCAGAAAATAGTAAGAAAATGTCTGAAAAGCCAGAGTATAACTAGAAAAGTAAGGATAATTTTCATCAATAGTCGACATTTTCACTACGTATTCAACGTTTTCTACTTTTCCTCGATTTTGTCTCGAGTTTTATCTCGTACTTTCATCTAACTATTCCGATTATCTCCGATTTTTCTCTGATTTTAGACGAATCTTCTCAACTTGTCGGATTTTATCCAATATATATCCAATTAGTAAATTTATTTTATATCATTTTGTGTGGTTATTAAAACAGCGGGGCTACGTATAAGCTTTAAAGAAATGCCGGACTCTTCCGTACGATGTTTCGGCACACCGATAACGTTTTTTTTTTGTGCTAATCGAAAATCGAAACTCCACTATTTAAACGAGCTATTTAAACGTCCATTCAAATTATACGCATAGGTGTTATATTAAACTAAATCGATTTTAATAATTTTAATTTTCCAAATTATGAGTTATTATTAATATTCCAGCAAAATAAATATTAAAAATTAAACATTTTTGTATTAACGTAATTCGCATAAAATAATAAGGTTTCAATAAAAAGCGACACAAAAAGATGGATATAAAAAAAACGAGAAGTAGATATAAAAAAAGCTTTCACTTTTCCTTTCTGTGAAATTTGCTTTTGGACATAGTGCCTTTTCCTTCCGACCTACAGAAATATTATTGATACAATTTGATTCATATGCATATCGATTTTTTTGTTCAAATAATTCTTTTTTTGAACTAAAGAACTTCATATTCTCATTGCAAAATACTTTTCACGTCTAATCAGGGCGACATGAGTTTTAGGAAACTCTACATTGTATGTGAAAGATTCTACTTCAACACAGTTTTCATCCAGATTCACTAACTGATTGCAACATTTCTCCATATGTGCAACAGATTAAATTTCATCATATGTATGTAGAAGTATTTTCGCCTCGTTTTATTAATTCTATATCCTGTTTATCCAATAACTCGGACGTAATTGGATTATTTTTTATAAACGAAATTACTAGTGGAATGTATTCGCTCTTAAAAATAGAGAAAGTTGTTCTATCATCCCTTAGTTGAAGAATACATCTAAACAAACTTATCGCTACTTCTTCGGGCCAAAACCAGTTGTTATCATTATTGTTCTGAAAATAGTCTAACTCTTCTTCAATAACACTTCCTAGTTCATAGTTCATAGTTAATGAATATTTGTAACAAATATTGCGGCAAATATGAAAAATGTGAAAGACTTTCTCGAATTATATCGCTTAGGCTTTATATTCGGATATAAGCGTACTGTAAGCGTACTATTCTATGTTCGGCGGAAGACTTTAAATCCGAAAAATCAAATTCATATTAAATATGGAACGTGGGTTTACTATTGTCGAGTTCGTTTGACTACACAATTCCACGCTATTCCCCACTTTCTATTTGCATCTCTTTTTATCTAATGTTAAATTTTATTGATATTTCTTACATTGGTGTAGAGAATACACCGGTTGAACTCAATCGAACTCGACATAAACATTGTATAAAATATAGGGAATGAAATGTATAAATATTCTATTAGTATTCTATGTGAAATTATGGATTATTATAAAATATTTGTATTTAAAATTTAGTGTAACCTCAAATAAACCTGGTAAGATTATGAAAAATCTGGAAAGATTAAGGTACACAACGTAAACTTGGAAAATACATTTAATAATGACAAAATCTATAAACGTATTATACCAAAGTATCTGAAACTATTCTGAAATTCGATTTAGGGCTTCTCAAAACTTTTAACCCTAGTTCTAACTTTTATTACAATAAACGTAATAATATAAACCCCACCGACGTATATTCAAACACAAAATTACTTTCAATTTTGCAAATTTATAATAACATAAATATATAGTTAACATACCGAGGTAAAACAGGTAGGTAAATAATACAATACAACCCAATGTTCAGTACTTCAATTCAAAGGAACGGATCCAAAATTGTAGAAGCCTAAAATTTAACAATAAAAAACAAATTAGCAAATGTAATTTTATTAAAATATTTTGTTTAAATTAAATTAGTTAAGTAATATATGCTTAAATGAACGTTTATTTAAGTTATCTTATCCTATTGCATAAAAAAATCCGGATCCGTATCTTTCTCGAAACGTTTTGCTTCTTCCTGCATACTTTCTTTAATTTTCATAATTGCTTCTGATTTACTTTGATCGAGTTCACCGCCAGCACCGCCGACGCCACTACCACCAGCACCAGGACCTACGAAACCTCCCAAATTAAAATCGCCCATACCGTTACCCGAGTCGTCACGTGGTGTTCCCGGTCCACTATGTGCTGGTGAATTTTTAATTCCATCCATATCGCTACCATTATGTGTTGGGCCATTCATTCCGCTGTTCGGTCCCATTGGACCCATGGGAAAATCCATACTAGGACCACCTGGTCCACTACCATACATATTTTTACCGTTGCCACCATTCGATGGGTCTTGTGGCGAAGAATGCATAATCGGTGCACCGTTACCAGGAGGACCACCGCCACCAGATCCTGGATAATGCCCTCCACCGGCATAACTTCCTATCGCACCATTCGGTTGCCACTGGGGTCGACCATTACCACCCATCACCATACCAGGTGGCATTCCGCCAGGGCCCATTGGCGGTGGTCCTCGCATTCCACCTGGGCCAATTGGACCACCGTACATACCCGGACCTCCCATTGGCCCTCCCATTCCATGATGCGGTGAGGGTCCTCTGGGTCGACTCATACGAGGATGGTGCATAGGAGAATTTCCTGCGCCTGAACCTGCCCCGGGTGGAGGCCATCCGCCAACAAAATCACCCGGTTCCCCACCTTGTCTCGATGAATCCATAGCCATTGGATTATTACCCATCATTGGCGATTGATGGGGATGACCAGGACCACCTGGTGGCCCATTAAAATCATTTCCCATACCGCCGTGCGGTGGCATTCTTAAGCCAGGCCGTAAATTTGCTGGACCACCAGCCGGGTACCTTGGTGCACCCATGAATGGTGGGTGGCCACCGCCTGCACCACCACCTGCTCCCATCATCATCGATGGATTATGTTGTGCTGAAGGATGGGGTTGTTGTTGTGGCTGAGATTGTTGTGACTGTTGTTGTTGTTGCGGATGCGGCGATTGTCTGCTAGTTGGTGGGGAAGGTCTCATCGATGCATTTGGAAAAAAATTCGGACCCATCGGTCCACCACCTGTCATTCCATCAGCCGTCGATAATTGTGATGGTCCCATTGCATTTGGTGGTCCGGATGGTGATTGCCCAGCACCGGGAACCATTCCTGGACCCATACCAGCCGGTCCACTTCCATTCGGCCCCATCATTCCATTGCCAGGTGCTCCGCCTGGCGGAAAACCGCCAGAATTCACAAATCCATAATCATGAAAGGCTTTCGCTTCTGATGAGTATTCACATTGATCGCGACGATCTGGTGCCGCACAGTAAAGATCCCAAAATACACCCCACCATGAGTGTAGGAAACCAGGCGCTTCACCCAATGTAATCTTCTTCTCCCAACCGATTTCCGATAGGAATGTGTGGGCTGATTTTTGGGCACCAACATGCAGTAGATATTCATAAACGTATATTGCGAGTTTTTCACGAGCTTGTGCGTCCGATGGGACTGTAGAATTTTTTGATTTCCCATACATATTTTCTATCTGTTTTATTTTATTGGATTTTTGTTTGTGTGCCTTCTGAAACTTATAAAATGCTACTTCTTGGAATTTATTATATTTTTTTTTTGCCTTCTTGCTGCTCCGTATATACACTTAATATTCACTTTCTTTTTTTACTTATATTTTTATAATATTTTATTTGTTAGTTTTTTGTTGTTCGAAAGATTTGTTGTTTCTTCTTCTGTATTTCATTTGTTGTGATCCGTCTCACATATAATCCACATTAAAACAAATATCACATACAACAAATGCATCGTTTATTGGCTTCTCTATCGATCAATCTCATATTTTGTGTGGACACAATCATAATTTTACACACAAAAAAAAATTATTTTTATGCAAACGTTTCAATTACTCGGTCTAAAAATAAATACTGATTTTTTTGTATAATAAATTAATTAGTTAATCTTATAAAATTAATTTCTTAAAATATGTATATGAATGTATATAAATTAAATACACAAAATAATAAAAAAAAAACATATAATTTTTCGTAATATAAATAACGTGCGAGCACCACAAAATTTCCACTTCGTATAAATAATACTCAAGACTGTGGGCTCTGTTTTACCCACTACAAAAAAAAATGTAATATTGTACTATACGTACGAGTATACTTCGATCCGTAATAATGATTATTAATGATTATGGTAATGACTATATGTATATCTACAACCCAATATAAATAAAACCTATATTTATATACATATCTGCCTTCAATAAAATATTTTCTCAATAAACTGACATAGCGAACGACGCATCGGGTAGGATACCATTCACAGTCAGAATACCAATTACAGTAAGGCCCGGTTTCTTCACCTCCAGTTATCTTCCAGTTAAAGTTATCTGCCAGATAAATTCGCAAAAATACGAAAAC
>JANTOP010036371.1:0-11097 GCA_027564815.1 Symmerus nobilis | reverse complement strand
CCACTATCGTGGACCCCCATTTTCATTTCATGGACCCCCAAATTTTTTTTTCGCTGACGTAGACCCCTTGCAGGTTGCCATAGACCCCTGGGGGTCGATATAGACCACTTTGGGAATCACTTCACTAAACACTCGTATGCTTAACACAAAATGGGAATTCCTTGATTTCATTCCAATTTGGCTTATGACGTATGTGGTCCGTCCCATTATGAAGATTGCAGATTGAAGGATAATCTGTTCATTTCTATGTATTTAGATTAATAATATATTTTTAGTGCAATGCAACCGATTTCTTTTCATTAAATTTATTGCATTTCTCATTAACGTAATTATATTTTTAATAATTTATTAATACTTAAATCGGTACCCATTACCTATGGATATACATTGTAATATTGTAATGAAATTGAAAATTCTTATTATAAATTCTACTAATGCTCTAAACAGAATATTTTAATAAAATATTCAAATATTAAATAAACATAAACGTAATTGACATTCAAGTAAATTCGTATGATAAACATTTGTAGTTAAATGGAATATGAAAATATTGCTAATGGCATTGATATTATGATATTTATGTCATGATTTGGATGCAAATTTTAAATAATTTACTGGTGTAATTTCATGTAGTAAGTACACAGAGAAAAAATCACATTTAATCAATTTACATTGTTTTGTCCCTTAAATTTCGGAAGAGTTGTTTCTTGATTACTGTAATTAGTGTCCATTTAAATCTCTTTCCAACACTTTGAATTATTTTTTATAAATAGAAATATATATTATTAATAATTATAATATATTATTAAAAGAAATAATTGTCTTGTGTGTTCTATTGTAATTTACATTTCTATTAATTCTAGGAGGAGGGTTGATTTAATAATTTATTTTCCTTTATAGGATGTTGAATGGTAACATGTAATATCAGTGACTAAACTCGATAATTTATAAATTTAGGCGACCTCTTTTAAATACAGTAATTTATTCTATCGATTATTATTATCATGAACCCATCCCATCAATTTTACCTAAATGTTTAAGTTTATTTTCCCTAGGTAGTAATTGTTATAAATCTTAATGTATATGGATTGTATATCCTACATGGACGTCGATGTCCAATAATTATTTCAGATTTAACACAAAGCTTTCGTTAGCATATTCTCGTATATTATCTCTGAATGAAAATAGACGTATCTATATATTCTCATACTAAATTTACAAGTTTCCGAATTGCTCACGAACTGGTCGTACTGTCTCATCTGATCTCATCTTCTCATCGTTCACATCAACAGAAAGAAACACATCCAGAGCCGCGTCCTCCATACAGCAGTTTAGGCCCGGGCCTAGGACCCGAAAATTCTTGCGGCCCGAATTATGATATTAATTAATCCAAACTTTAGTTTTATCTTTTGGTTATTTGGTGAGAAATGAATGTGTTACTGAGAACTTATTCACACACCTAATACTTACGAAACTTTTACATTTTAATTATTTGAATAAAAATTCGAATTCAAAATGTATATTTTTTATTCAAAACATAAAAATTTTGCTATAGAGTTCTGTTGCAGTTAAATTATTTTAATAGAAAATAGGTGTCAATACGAATAAAATTATGTCCCAAACCCACTTGAGCTTAAACTTTTGTGACGCTTTTTTTGGAATATTTCAGGATTCACATTTATTTTTTCAGACTAAAACAGCTTTGGAAGCGTACAAGGTTTATTCAAAACTTAAAGGTTTCTCTTAGCTTATGTGGAGCTTTTGCTATAACATTTTGAGTTTCGCTGCAGTTAAATTATTTGGATAATAAAGTAGGTTTCAATACGAATGAAATTACATACCAAAGTTAAAGTTTTCTTTGGAAATTTAATGCTTTCGTTAAGCTTTTGTAGGAACGTTTCAGATTTGATTAAAATTTAATTAATTACCGAATTAAAATTAGATTTCAAAATGTATTAAAATTTGATTCAAAACTTAAAGGTATCTCTGCTGATTTTCTTACTTATTCATAGCTTTCGTACAAAAGTTCCAGATTTCATTCATCAAATACATTGCGTTTAAAAATGGACAACTTATTGAGGGCCCAGTGACTTAAACCTATGGCCCGTGAATATCTAAACGCGGTCCTGAACTCATCTCATAATACCGAGAAATTTGTTCACAATAATTATTTGGAAATCAAAAATTGGACGTCCACATCAAACTACGTTTGATACATGTATCGCTTCAATAGCGAACCGTTGTTAGCGAATTCAAGTTGGCGAACAGTTCGCGAACTAATAGTCCATTCCACGTTCGTGTTGAGTGATCTATAATTTTGGGGAAACTTTTTCTATGGCAAATTATATAACTTTTGTGAGCTACCATCTTAATTATGACATTGACAATTAATGATATGCGATAAAAATTAAAAATACTTGTTAGGATTTCTTTTTATAAGTTTTTAATTGAATATAATTTTTTTTAATCACACAATCAGCCCAGATATAAAATGATATCATCTCGTATCTATTTATAGCATTCCAGTTTATTAATTCATTCAACAAAATATGACTCATTCCTAACTAACTTGTTTTACCATCAAACTATTAAAAGGAGTTCTCTAAAAACTTAATTCAACGTCAAGTATTTTCTGTAAAGGAAAAGTTGTATTACCCCCAATGGCCATCATGTATTTATATACCCGGCTGAACGAATTTACCCAATGGTGTCCCTGTAATACCTTTTTTACATTAAATTCTATTAAAAGAATTATGTCGCCTATAAAATTGTCATTTGTACAATTACATATTCTGTAATGGGTTTTATATAAATATTTATATTGGAATTTATTTTCATTTAAATGTAGAAATGAGAAAAGTGAAAATTAAATGTCGAGAACTAGGTGAAATGCAAGCCAGCGCGGGCGTCCGGAATATAATTATTTAATATTATTAGAAAACATTCATCATACAGGCGTCTATAGCGATAATGTCTTACAAGACAAAATACTATTTGGCCAAGTACGTGTATAAATTTGCTAAAAGCAATTCTATGTAGTTTTAAAAGAAATAATTTATATATTTCCTTCCTCTTCATCTGAATATTGTACATAATTTCAAGACGGGATAGAATTATGTAATCAATTTTACAATGAGCGACAATCTAGATTCTAGAATAAGAATGGTACAGAAGATCAGAAAATTAAATTACTTATAATACAATATTAATGAAGCTGGATATAATAGTGATTTGAACTTCTTCAACACAACGAATATGTATTATGCAGAGAAAAAACTCTGAAGATGATGCAATTATAAATATCCTTCATCTTAATTAGAACAGAATTTTTTTATTTCTGCAATTAAGCGTGATAATAAATTAAATTAGTTTTTTTTTTTTTGTAAGTTCTTGTTTTTGGAATTCATTTTATATAAGGTTAAGATTAAATGTCCATTTGTCTTTAAGAGATAATAGCCACTTAAAGATATACCAACATTTTCCATTCTTATTCTGTATTGTTTGTTGAAATTTCACAATTTACACATTTCATTTTCTTTTTCTGATTTTTTTTATCAATATTTTTCTTCTTTTTCGCAGATACGACATGTGAAGCAGATAAATTTAAGTGCAAGAATGGTCGTTGCATACCAAATAAATGGCAATGTGATCAAGAGAACGATTGTAGTGATGGTTCGGATGAGGATCCGCATTTATGTAGTAAGAATTAATATTTACTCTTCTGTTGCCAATTTTCTTCGTTTCTAATTTTCAAATTGTGCTAATAAATTTTTGGTAATGGTAATTTTTTGATATTTAATATTTAAATTTGTATCCATTTAATTTAATTTCTTTTCTACACTTTGCTTGTTGAAATTGTTACTTTATTCTATAATGTATTTATTTCTTTTTCATTAGATAGTTTAGTTAAATGTTTGAATGGTCAGATTTTATGTAAAAGCGGTGAATATTGCATACCGGTGGATTGGGTTTGTGATGATCGGCCAGATTGTAATGATGGTTCAGATGAACAATTTTGTAGTAAGGACAATTATTTTTTTTATTCTATTTCGAACAAATCCCCAAAGAAATATTTATAAAATAACAAAAACTATAAACAATTTTCCCATCGCTTGAATACGTTGAGCCAATAATCTGAAAACAATCATTTTCGGGTTATAACAGATTTAATATTTTTTTTCCATTATTTCCAATAAATGGAATTTTATATTGTTTTACCAATAATCCAATTTGCAATACTTTGTAATAGTTCAACTCGTAAATGTAATTGAAAAATGGCTTTAGATAAGCTTTACAGATGTTGTATAAATACACTGTTATATTGGTAACTGGAGCTCTGGGACATATCCCATTGTCTACCCATCAGTTAGAGCAAATAAAAAAGTAATATAAAATATTACAATATATTGTACGTGAAACTTAATATGTTTCATGCGGTTGCTAATCTTCCATCCACTTATGAGTATTTACTTTAAATCAGTTGAACAATTCAAATCTATACTGTATCCGGACACCATGAGATAATTATCTATTAATGTTTTACGTTATCTATCTACGTTTCCCACGCATATATCAATTATTAGGTTGTATGGAAAATTATTATATTTATCCTAGCTTACTCATTTTTTCAATTTTCATATCAATTGATGATTATCTTCCAAGTTGAACTTGGACGTTTGTCCGTATAAGTTATATTTATTTCCTAAGCAATTTTCATAACTCCCATTGTTATCCAAATTAAACCCGACAATCTTAGTCACGAACTTTTCCAAACTTTCCCATAGATTTTACGAGAAATTGTTTGATAATGAAGTTAACTTCCCGTAACTCAAACCCGAAAGGATTCAGTATTATTCTAGTTCAGCGGTGTCCAACATGCGGCCCGCGGACTGCATGCGGCCCGCTGAGGTGTTGTGAGAGAGAGAAGCTCAGTTGGTTTAATTGCAATTCAAAAAATTAAATGTACATTATAATATAAAATGAAAAAATTTTGTAGTGAAATAAATATTGGTGTGGTCTTTGAAATAATATTTTGTTCACCGTTCAACGCAGATGTCCGCTACGTGCCACTAGTATAGAATAGAGAAAATAGTTTCTCGATAGATATGTATATTACAGTGGAAAAATATCTTAACAGGACGTCCAACAACCGAAATGGCTAAAATCGCTAATATTCAATAAATTTCTATATTTTTTAGTAGTACAAGGCTGCTCGATTAGTAGATAACATTTATGTAAAAAAATTTACTAAATAACACAAGTTTACATAAGTTTTGTCCTTGAAATGAAAAGTGTTTTCTCTCAATGATTAGGGTGTTATAGGGTTAAGAAAAATAATTTAAAATCCAGCAGTCACATTTCAAAAATATTTATTTTTTGTTATTTGGAGAAATAAGTACAAAAACTAATATAAAAAATTAAAAAGTAATTGTTTAGCCTTTTTTTTATAATTTTCTGATAATTTTTTTTCGAATCTTTTAAATCCAGGTGAAAACGCTCACCATACTCATCTCTTTACATTACCAATATTTTCAAGGAAGAAGTCGAGGTGCGAATATAAAAATTGAATTTTTAGGGACATATTTACGATAATCTGATAAAAATAATGCAATACATGCAAACAATGTCTTACTAAATCATTAGGTTCAGCCTGAGTTATCATATGTGGTTCTTTCTGAACATCAAAAAATGCGTCCGAACTTTCACTTTGAAAGTCTTTTATATCTGTATGTATATGACCAGGATGCGTTGGAATCGGTAGCTTGTCTGAATAGTTTATGGGTTTGGTAACCGAAGTAACATCAGTATATAATATAATTTTATGTTTGTTCTTTTTATTGAAATCAAAGGTCTCAGTGAAATGATAACTCAGAAAATTGGATGGTTTCCTCCATATCATTGGGAAACCAAATTTATACTTCTGTTCTCACCTGGAGCGCAAGAGCTCAATATTTTCTATAACTTTCACAGAACACATAAGGGAACCCACTTTAAATCTTGTTGAGCAACCGGAAATTGGAAATAGTTAAAATTAGCTTTTTTATGTCATTCTGTTAAGGCACACCCTTTCTTAGATATAATATCTAATTTCACAACAATCGAAATAAAAACGGTCAGGAATTAATTTAAACCACCTTTAAGATATTTTAGTATCAAAATTTGATTTAATCGTAAATTTATTTATTAATATTGGCTTCAAAAAACGTCCATTTTATTTTCGGTATTTATTTCTTTTTATCTGAATCTGTTCGTTTCTTCAGAATAAACAAATTGTGCAGACAGGATTCTGATACACTTTTTTTTTGAAGTTATGACATATGTACTGCGTCTTGACACAAAAAACCAAAAAAATCGACTATTTTCGGGTGTTTTGTGCAGTCAAAAATCTCTCTGTACCTTCGTAATATTTTTCTGAGTACGTAAAAAAACAGTCAAATCGCATGAAAATTTAGCTCCCAGGAGATTGATAAAAAAATTGTGGTATATTCAGCCCTAAAACCCCATCTTAAATTCTAAATTTGGACGGGTTGCAAGTGGGTTTTTAAAATTTCAATTATCTCATGTTAATTATGAATTCAAAATATGCAATAAAAACGTTTTCTCAGTTCTAGAATTTTTGGTCAATTTTGGGTTGGACGTCCCCTTTATTCGCGAAATTTAGCATTTAATTTAACAAACATCACATCATTTTTAAATTGAAATCTCGTCAATCCATTAAGGTGACATAGAGGTAAAAGAGAAATAGAGGTAGATTTGTGATAAGTTAGCAGATCTAAGGAAACCCGAGTTTCCCATACTAAAATAGTACTTATATTTTATTTCTTTATTATTTTATTATTAGTTTATTTTAGGTTCGGCCCACGGCCCATTTTAAGGCTTCACAGTGGTTCTAGTTAGTGTAGTTCGAATTATGAAGTATTTTTTTATAAATAGGTATGAAAACTTGTTGTGACATATGAAACACAAAAAAACAAAATATATAATGTTAGTCGGAAAACTTAACTTTTCCTGAACGTATGAAAATTTAATTGAAATCGGTAAATTTAATAAACCAAATCTTTTGTAAAAATCGCAATATTTCATGGCAATCCGAAAATCTCTGAAATATGTGGAACCCGGTTTTATGCCAATTTAAAGATTTGAATTGAAATTTTTCCATTTTCATTATTTTCAATTTTATAAAATTATCTCTCATTATTATAAAGACTTTTGGAAATTTTTCAATTTCCATGAAATCTCGCGACATTTTCGAAATTATCGTATTATCATTAAATTTAGTTAAATATCTGAAATAAGATAGAAGTTAATCAATTAAAATCTCAAATTTTGTCAAATATTTAGCTTAGCATCCATACGAAGCAATACAAATTATTATATTTTTTTAATATCTGGAATACTTTCACCATAATAACCTAAGTGAAGGACATTTTCTAAAGAAAGCTTCTGTATAATATACATATAAAATTCATATTATAAATATTCTTATTAAAAGAGAAAATGTTGTTACACACAGAATTTATTTACATTATAGGATGTTTGCTGTTATTATTTTATATTAAAACAGGGTGATATATAATGTAAGGATGAATCTAATATTGAAAGGGAGAATATATTTTATGTAAATTGATTTTCATAATAATTAATTTTCCACGTTATTTGAATCGATCCGAAACGATAATCTTACGTGAGGTGTGTATTTCATCGTTGCTTGAGGTTATTATTACTATAGAAGGAAAATTGTATTATTAAATATTTTTCTCTTTAACGTCATCATTTTTTCACACATCAGCATTCCCCACACATGAATCAATGTAATATAGTTATTGTTGCTAAAAGTTATAAATATTATCAAGGAGGAAAAGGATATAGGCTGGCTGATAAGTATTACTTTATATTGGCCGTTTGGGATTTTCCTAGCTAATATTATATACATATTTTTTCTTCATTTTTATCATAAAAATATTATAGAAAATTTTCTTTTCTTATTTTATGAAATATGATCGCTCTATGACACTTAAATAAGAAAAGCAAATTGTGTTATATACGATGAACTGACAGATTTTCCTTGTAATAGATTAATATTTAGTTTCAGGACCAAACAGAAAAGTTGTATGGATGTGTGGGGAAAATGAAAAATAATAATAATAAAAACAACAATAAAATGACAAGTAAAATGTTATGATGTTATTGTATCAAAATGTTATTTATTAAATTTCATATTTTCCTCATTTTCGTATATCAGCATACAGTTGGATGGGATCAGTAAGGACCATCCATAAGTAAGGGTAATACAAATTTTCTTTTCATCTTTTCATATTAAAATCCTCAATTATTAATACTATAAATTAAAATTGAAGTGAATAGCTAGCTCTGTTTAATAAAGCGTTACTGTTTACAATTTGTCCATCTCACCTGTTAATAAATAAATTATATACATTTTTCAGTAAGACTTTTTTATTTAAATATTATAGAGATTATTATGTTTAAAAGTGACAGGATATAATTTATATTTTAATTGGGAAAATATAATTTAATGATAATGATACAAAAATTGTAGTTTTTTTAATTTATGTATAGGTTTTGTTTTTGTTGATTAATATTTTTTAACTGCAAATTATATTGTATGGATTAAATTTAATTATGACTTTTATTTATGAGTTGAAATAAAATATAAATTTTTTTCGGACTGCAGTAATATTGAGCTTTAACAGAAATCACCAACCTATCAATTCAAATGGAAATTAGGTTGGATGATTTAATTTTTTGAAATGTAGGTTTTATTTAGTATTTTTCTATAGGAATTTTGTCTCGGAAGAAGAGCTATAAACTTGCCTACCAATTGCAATGTATGACATCATTCATGCTAAATATTAAATTTAAAACTTGAAAATAATGAAAAATTCAGTTATTTTGTGTTTAAAACTTAAACGATCAAAATTTCTGGAATTATTTCTTATATAAGTTAAAGTTTAAATATTAATTAACTTATAAAGGGACGAAATTAATATCCATATTATTGATAGTATAGTATTGTCCATTAATATCCGACCAATGATTCAATTTATTTATTTCACCGATATTTCGCGGTAATTTTAATCCAATTATTAAATAATTTAAAGTATTGTAGGATTTGGATTAATTTTGTGAATTTTTTTTATTTAAATAATTTAATCTGATAAATCGCGGGAATTATCATAATTCAATCGAAATGTAACATTATTTAACTTGAATTTCAATTTCATTTTTATATTCCAAAATATCGACTATAACAAACTGTCGCATTCAATTTAATTATTTAATTAAATTATAATGAGGGATAGGATAAAAGGATAAAAAAATCATAAATAGTATCAAGAGGAAATAAACATTTTTATTAAAAATATTATACGTTATTATAATGTTATTATATTAAATTTACTATTCAAGCATATTTTTTAATTTAATAATATTTAATCACAAGTATAGTAAATTGATAACGCCAACATACTTTATCAGATTAATATTTCAGCTGAAGGTCCATTTTTTTAGAGAAATAACCGCAAAATATTACTGATGATAATAAATCAATTTAATTAATTGTATTATTTGGGATATAAATTGTTTATCTATTATTATATTATTTTGAATAGTTCAAAAATAAAATATTGCAGAATTAAGTATTTAAATATGATTGCGATATGATATGCGATAGCAAATTTAATTATCGTGGTCTTGATATATGTGTGGTGTTTATATAAATTTATTCTATTGAAATTAATGGTAATTAGTTATATAATTATAAATTTGCTCGAAGATTTTAATACTTTACCATAATAATTATAAAACAGAATTGGGTTAATTTTGATAGCTAATTTTAATTGATTAATTATTTACGATATACTAAACACATTAAATAAAATATATAATTACGAAATTTGTTTGAAGTTTGGGATAATTTTAATTACAAGTACAATCTACAAGTACATATATGTATAACCAAATTAATTGCCCAATGGTTTTAATTCTATACGACAAAAATATGAAAGATTGTTGGGAAATTAATAACTATAGGTAGTTGTTTTCCAGCTCATAATTGATTTAAGAGCATTTTTAATCTAAAATCCAGAAATTAGTCTTCAATTAAATCAATCATTAGATCATCCATATATCATGTTCTATTTCAAAATCGATCGAACAATTTAGTGACTAATCTGTTATTAAATAATACAAAATATAAGTAAGAAGAAATATAAGAAATTGGTAAAGGATAGAATTGTGTGGAATATGTAAAAATATGCTAATGGTTTGTATATATACAATATATATGCAAATCAAGAAACTTCTGGCATAAATTGTGCAGTTGTTGAAATAATTTATACGTCTACCATTAAAAATGTTATAACTTCATTTTACACAAATATGAAATATTTAAAATGGTATCCCAATTACAGAGACTTTACAAGAACAAAAAATAAAAATTGAAATGAAAGTACCCCCGCAAGGGTTGGACAATTATATAATTTTGAATACCCTAGGTCAGTGGTTCCCAAAGTGTGTTCCGTGGAACCCTGGGGTTCCTCGAAAAAATTTAGGGGTTCCGCGTGACAAATTTTATTTCATTAAAAAAAAATAAGAATGGTGTTTAATATATTCACATTTTCCTCGGAAAGTTTACAATCGACCACCAAACTAAACTCAATTTCAAATTTTTAAATAAGGCGACTGAAAACACAAGCATCGGTAACAATTCGAACTTCACCAAAATTTATGTAATTTTGTTTGTGCAATACACCGGTGTATTTGCGCCAATGATATTGTGCCCTTGTATTATTAGCTAAATCTTTTTGTGTATCGTTATTTATCACGATCATAACCACTTAAAATAATCGAATTGGTTACACTCACTTAGCGAACGGTTCTCGTAGCAATCGGTTAATTTTCGTACTCTTATCGTGAGCTACTAGCTGTTACTTTAAATCTAACATAACTATTTTTTCAAGTGAACAGAAATAAGTATTTTCTATTCCTCTTGTGCTTTTTAAATCAGGGTAGAGATTACGACGCGAAATTATAGAGATAGAAGAAAATATGGATATGATGACGATGATGATGATTGCA
>JANTOP010036360.1:0-11097 GCA_027564815.1 Symmerus nobilis | reverse complement strand
CTCGGGAATCGAGAAAAGTATATTGGTCGAGAATTCTCGGGAAATCGAGAAAAAGAATTCCCGAGAATCATCTCTAAGTATAAGATCGTCGTTTTAGTGTTCAGTCGACAGCTCATTTGAATCGATTCTAATCAGTGTTTGTGTCAATTTCTTGTTATTTAAAAGTGTATTCTTTTTCTTTCGGACTAGCTTATGCCGACATTGGGTTCCGTGGTTCATCGCTTCCCAACAGCCAGGATTCTAAGTCATTGGGATCAATAATCAATAAACTACCGTTAAAACGGTAAAAATGTAGAGATACTATAATCCGCGATTATGTCGATTATTGAATTAATCTGTTCACAACATTTAAAGTTGCTTTCCTCATTCAAGAACGACAACTTCTACTTTCCACCCAATAGTCTGATATTACTTACTGTACTCTGTTGTACATACATATAATTCTACAATCAGTAGAGAATTAAACTTTTTTGCCACCCTTTGTATAGTGTTGGTATAAAATATAATGATAAATGAAAAACCAGTTTTCCCAGCTACTGTGGTCTGGAATGTTGAGTATTTAATTTTTCCTATAAAATAATGAAAATTCTATCCGTCGATATATACCATACATACATACAGAGTGTTTTATTTCTTATACGCGGTATATCACAGTGCGGTTAATGGATAGGTCATACATTTATTTCGGGTAATTATAGTCAAAGTTGTGTCAAAACATAAAATAATACCGTCATCTCCTAATCCATATATTTGGTATTTAGAACCGTAAATATACTTAAAAGATCATGATGCTTCGATTAGTGCGCTATCACCTCTCAATCAATAGATCTTATAAAGAGATGTAATATAACTGGTCATTATCATAATCTCATCCTCTATTCTTCACGGGAACATACATATAGCATCGACAAATACCCGCTACCTTATTTTGTTCTGAGCTAGAGCGTTCTTCGTTAGTTTCTGTACAATGAGATAGGTTCTGATTTTATAATTATCATAGTCATAAAGATTTTTCGGTTTTATACTTTTATAAAATATTCCAATTTTCTTGGAATATATTCCAATTTTTTTATTTTTCGCTTTTTATAGTGAAAAACATTTCCCACATAGTTGATTTTATAATAAAAGTTTGACTCATTATAATTAAACAAACGAATTCTTTCGTTCATCATGCATTTAATCCGTTTAATAAAAAGTAAGAATTTAGGGTGTAAAAGTTCATATTAAATTATTCTCCAAAACATAGAGCAATCGTTCCAGTTTTGTACCTCGAGGATTGAACACCCTGTTTAAATGAAGAATACACGCTTCAATGATGATGGTATGTAGGTAATAATGATGCCGATTGCCGTTGGAATTTGTTACAAATATGTTATTAACATTTTATATAGCTTTAATATACGTACCATCTATCCTTACTAAAGGTTTATGCTTTATATGTATTGTACATAGGTATATTATAATATTCTACAATAATCGCCTTTTTATACCTAATCTTTGACGGAAACAAACCGTAGAAAGCTTATATAATCATCTTAAAAATTTCACTCTATTTCCACAAGAATTATTTAAATTTTAAAAGATTAATAAAATTGAATTACTCTTGAACAGAAAAGGAATAGCTACTCAAGAAATAATTTATAATTGAATATATATAGTTATAATTCGTATATGTAGCAGAAGTAGCATGTAATTTCATGTAATAATGAAATATTATATTTACGAAAACTTTAATGACCGATTTTTTCGTAAAAAATAAACAATTGTTAAGTTAAATTTGCTTTTGGAAAAAACTTAATTAACAGCCGTTGTGATGTAATATAAGTATAGACTCGAATGTATTAGGGAATGAAATTTCTGCATACCAAAAATTCCCTAGAGCGTATATTTAAGCTTTCTTCATTAACGTAAATTGTAAATAAAGAATCTGTTTAATTAGCGATTGTTTCGGTTAGTTTTTACTGACGGTTTATTTCTTTACAAATTCTACAATTATTATTCTTAAACAGTTTAAACATTAAAACGGCGACAAGGTCGTTTATCTACGGTATTATTTTTTTTTCACTTCGTCTCTACCGATAATCAATTATAATGTGAATTGTATTGTGTACCTCCAAATATGTAGTTACTTGACAAAAATAAGACCAGCGGTTTTATTTAAAAGAACCAATTAAAAATGTAGAGTGGAAAGTAAAAAGAGTGTTTCTGAAATTTTAATTAACTAAATTTTTCTTTATATGCTTTCTCTCCGGGTATAACGTTAATTATCAACAATTCCATGCGAAAGTAAAACAAATTATGAGTTTTGTCCCCACCTTTCGCTTTCCATAAAAGTTTCAAATAGGGTGGGAGGAGGTGGTCTGAAGCACCCTGTCAACAATCGTGTCATCAATAAATTCTTTCCAAAATGAATTAATTTTTTATTATTGCAGATTAAGTTAGTTTAAAATTGGGCACCTAAATCATAATAAAGTTAATTTTTCTTCAATAATCCCTCAAATGACGTAATATTACATTGGAGAATGGAAAGTATAAAAATTCTATCCCAAAAACTAGTTGGTCGGTCAGAGTCAATTTTATATGATATGGATTAAGATTAGAGCTTTGGAAAAAGTTTGGGGAAGGGGGGGGGGGCGGGAGGTATTTTTATCTGAGTAATAAATTTAAACACCAAAAAACGATTTTTTTAATAAGAAATTTATTTTCCATGGAACAAGACGCAACATCTTGGGTTACCCTGTATTCGTAAATATAAGTCATGGCGAAACAAAAAATACGTATCGAATATTTTTTATTTTTATGTTTAACAAATTCTGAAACTTTTATGAAAATGGAAAGGGGTCGGGAACTGAGGGTTTCTTTTTGGCGTGGAATGATTGCTATATTTTATTGACAGCTATTTATTTCTAACTAGAAGATCTGACTATAACTAATATTTTATCTTTCTAATCTATAATTTCATAAAATTAACAACCCTGTAGATACTAAATTAATTTTTTTAGTTTCGTTAAACATATTCAATCTAAATTTAATATATCATGTAACAAATAACCATTATATGTATTTTTATATTAAATTAAATCTTTAAACTGTAATTTTATTCATCTCGGATCCAGATGTGCGTTACTCAACATATACTTGTTTATGCTCATAATGGCTTATGAATAGAGGTATATACCTATATGTGTTTATACTTTTTCTTTCATTACCTAAAAAATTAACAAATAACAGCTTGATATATGTATTATATGTTTTAGCTATAATATTGTTCCCAATGAACAGTAACAGATTGTTCTTACACTTCAATACTAGTATTTAGTTATGAGTGTTGATCATAATAATAATATTTAGACACATCACTCAAAAAGTTATATAGTGACATAAATTGGTTGATTTGTCAATAAATCGGAATTAATAAATCTGAATAAAACTGACTATGAATATCGCACCATGAGACGGGAACTGTCGTAACTTCCAAAAATAATTTTTAGGTTTTGATTGATTCTCATGGTGCGATATACTAGAATACGACCATTTTGATTGCTCTACTGTTCGAACTATACCGGAGTGATAACAGAAATATTCAAATATTTTGACAATAACGTTTAAGTTACACTAGAAACTCCTTCCATATGCATAGATAAGTGTATTCTATTAGTTGAAATCCTAAAGCGTAACGTTGAAATTGTTAACAAAATAAGTTTAGAATAGAAGAAGAAAGCTCCTAAGAATGGTTTGTTGGTTCTGAATATTTATTTATAAATCTTACGAGGATTTTGTTTTGTGAAAGAGAAAATACCTCATGAGCAAACGCCTTTTCGAGATCGACTATATATATCTGTCGATAGATTTTGTGCAAAGATATCACCAAAATTCTTCCATCTTTTCAATAATGATGTCAATAACAACTGATTGTATCGCTCCACCAAATATTAAGCCCTCGATCTTCTTTACTTTTCACTTAATTTTCGACAAATCCTCCTCAACCACTTAGAAGATGTTGATTAATATTTTTTTATTGACACTTCGAAATACTGTGGAAAGGTTGAGTTCAAAGTGAATCACTGGCATTTGCACAAAATCGATCGACTGGTCTGTCTGACATCGTATATTTCCTGTCATTTATAATCTTTTCCTAGAAATACAATAATTAAATAATACAAATTGAATACAAATTGAAATACAACACACATGGCATGCGAATAGTGGTATATTATTCAGCATTTACCATATGATGCTTCTCTTTTAGTAGCTATTTCTCTTGATAGTGAGTTTGTTGAGTAAGTTTCCAGTGAGTGCTTGAATTGGCATGTTGTTGACTTGAGCATTTTAACCCCTTTTAAATCCGTAACCCTGTGCTAACAGCAAAGAGATTAACATCTAACGGCGGGTACCCCCGATTAATGAAATCGATTAATCACATTTTGTTATACCATAGATTCTATTATATTCCATTCATGGCTTTGAGGTTTCATATATAATGACTTCAAATTATTACTTATCTAGTATATTCAACAAATTAATGAGAAATATGATATACTCTTTCTTCTGAGCACATTTCCTTCAAATTAATAGAATAATAATTTGAATGTTTAGATATTAAAATCTGCAATCTACCTACACTAAAATATGGAGTTATAGTATAGCAATCAAAATATCGCTGATCTTCTAGGTGGTAACTGCAACATATTGGCGTTATCTTCTGATGGTATTGTTACTAAGAAAAATATTTATAACGTCGAGACGTTCTCATAATTTAAGTCAATCCAATAAATTTGCATTTCCCCCAGTTAATAGAGACAAAAAAACGGATATTCCTTGCAAAAGGTCGGGAAAAGTTTGTATTTGGTAATTTTGTTAATTTTGGGGCCTTTATAAAACCCTGAAATTTGTAAACGCGAGAAGTCGCCGCCGGTGCCGATTTTGACCGCCATTTTCCAAGATAGCAGTGCCGTCGGCGACTTCTCATGTTTACAAATTTCAGGGCTTCATAAGGGCCCGAAAATTAACAAAATTGCCAAATATAAACTGTCCTCGATCTTTTGCAAGGCAAAACTACCCATTGACTGGGGTATTTGTATTGTTTTTGGTGATGAACAAAAATCTACCGAAAGCATTTTTGATTTTTCAATGGGTTCAAGGGTAAGTTAACAAGTATTTTAGAACCAACAATCTTATGACAACTTTCGACAACGTTTTAAATTTATTCCAAAAGATGGAAAAAGTTTTTCGTTCTTATTTCATTCCTTCTCAATACTTAAGTTTCACGGTTTACTAGAAATAACGACTATTTTGTGTTTTGGCTCCATTTTTTGTTTAGAGACGGTTTTACCCGCAATAAAATGATGAATGATAAAATGATAGTTATGCTTGTGTGTAAATTCGTAAATTCTTTTACGTTACGACAATCCAATACGATTATGTTAGATCAGAGGAATGCTTGTTGGATTTATTATAAAATCATCGAAATTTAAACTTTTAAATTTACAGTGTGTACGAGTTTAAATTGACAGATGTTATGCCAAAACGTTGTAATGATAAATTCGGAATAATTTCGAAATAATTAAAAACAAATGCTACCAGTTATAATTTTTAAATTAAGATGAATAGCTGTTCCTACTCCTATGATGAGATATATAATATAATTATGTTTGTATAATGTACTGACTAATGCAATTTCATTTAATTGAATTAGAGATTGTATAGAGATCTGCTATCTAGATATCACAATTTTAGGTATATGACTATATTAACCCTTGAGTGACATAGGTATTAGGCTTTCAGGCAGGTAGTTAAAATATATTATGTATTATGACTAACATCAGCCAAAATTACAATAGCAAATTGACTACACAGGTCGGAGTATCACGTGTAGAATATGTTAATTTGCTTACTTCTTCATTTTACTATTAAGGCATCACTAAGAGTCGATTCTATACCATCCACAATATTATTTAATTTACCTATTAAACTAAAATATGGGTTTATTGATAAAAACTGGTAGTATTTGAGTCACCGTCTTAATGTACCGCATATAATATTATATTAGACTGGAAAGTAATTAGTATTCTAATAGCATAAGGATAAGATATAGGGTTAACTGTTAATAGCTGAACATCTCAATTCTTATATTATACATATCCTATCCTAATCCATTTATTTACCAAGTTTGGTTTTTCATAACTTACGTGATTCTCATGTAAATTATGTTTACATACCAAGTTTATAATATTTATCTACTATCTACCCCAGTAATCCAACCATACTAACTAAATATATTTGATATATTGTTGTATGGGCAGAAAGGTGTACTATCTATTATAAATAAATAAATAAAATACCAAGTACAGTACGAAATTCCATTTTCTTCTTTTCTAGAAACCCATTGAATCGGATAGCTCTATCTATACGTTTTCCGGTTGGCCTGCTAATTATTTAGCAACTTCAGGCATGCTGTATGCACATATGCTTAAACTGTATAATAACTATTAGCTCTGTGTAACATAATATACACATTATTTCAATGTATATGCTACAAGAAGTGCATAAAAATGCAACATTCGGTATCATATTCCTTGTGTATAATGTATGTTGATATAATGTATACAAATATTGGTTAAGAAAAATAAAACCGTTTGTCTTTTCTATTCAACGCATGAACGCTTGGCAATCTGGCTATAAAATATTCATAATTCATCTTATAGCTATACTATTTCTGCTATTAAAAATATAGTAAAGGAATGAAGAGAAGAATGAAGACAGAAATGTCTGTATATATATGAACCTACCTAACTATATTAAAAACTAAATAGACCTTGAGATTTTGTTCCACCCGATATGTGGTTTTTTTTACAGAAGTTCTTTTGATATGATCTTCTGCTACATATCTTGTGAATGAGGGGGCATCAGACTTAGTGAATTATTGAACCAACATACATAACTTTAAACTTATCATAACGGTTAAGCGAACCAAATCCACAAATTTCCGGATAACATTAATTATTATACTAACATACTTATTAGGACACATAACTGCATATAGTGAACAGTAAAATCCTAAATTCTTTTAATCAATTTAGCAATAAGGGTGTACTGGCATTTAGGTTTTCGTTCTTTATACATAAGTAAATTGAAAAATCATCATGCCAAATTTGATACTTTCTGAATAGACTTTGACTGGGGTTAGGCAGTGATTCTACTCTGACATTATTTAAAATATAAAATATAGATTTACGAATGAGTTGCATGTATATTCGATATACAGTTGAACTCCAATATTCGTCATTCACACGTTTCTGATGAATATTAAATAGGACGAAAATCGAATGAATTGTTCCCATAGGAATTTACCAAAAATAGGTTTAACCCGTTCCCAGCCCCTTATTTTGCCTATCTATTCTAAATACATTTTAGTTTTAATTTAGATGAAAAATAAAGATTGTTGTTAGTTTTTAATATTTTAGAAGTTATTGTTTTGAAGTCGAACAGTCGCTATTCATTATGACATCAAGTAATGCCACTTCTGGTGATTATTGTCACCAGCATTTCCAGACACTAGCACTCGTTTTTTTTAAAGAAGATATCCAATGTTTGTTTTATTCTGTTTTTTTTTTTTTTTTGGTTAATTTTCCGAAAGGGTCCAAATCTCCAAATACATTGTAATCAAGCGAATAGTACGCTGGTTAACGACAGTGATATTTGGGTTTCATTTCTCGAAACCCGAAGTATATAGCAATGGAGACCCAATGACTGTCAGCTGACACGACGGCCACGTCGGACTTTTTAGGCCAATATCAAATAAAAATGTCAACGAAAACCCAGACGAATTTAAAGAAAAACGAATATTGGCGTGGAAGAATATTGAAGTTGCACTGTATACACGCTAATAATAATATGAATAGTGAGACTTAAGGGTCAGTTCCCAATCTCGACCACTTTTTTCAAGAATTTTTTTGTCATGAATTTATTTTATTATTTCAAACTTTTTATACATTATATTATATGAAAGAGATCTCTTCTTGATCTTGAAGGGCTACAGCAAATTTAAAATAATTTTTTTTAATGGAAAATTGCGCTGGGCTGTCTAAAGTTGCCTTTACTTTAATCTGGCTAACAGGATATTTCAACTTCGGAGCTTCTGAAAAAAAATCAAGGAGATTATCGAAAAGTGAACTTGTTCCTATCGTCCGGACCTCAATTATCCCCAAACGATTTAAAAAAAAACGGCGGGCTTTTGACATTTTCGACCTATTTTTCAACGTAGATTGTTAAAAAAGTGGATTAAATATTAATGAATAATCATAATTGCGGTTCGATCAAATCAAGATCACTTTCTTAAGACTTCAGACTAATAAGTCTTTAACATACGTTGAACTTAGAATGTATGTTCTCATTAAATACTAAATGTATGGTGGACTTAAAACACTTAATGACTCAGGAGGGACTCACTTCTGCTATATCTATTGTTAAGAAGGATATAATTTGTACTTGTATGGTGTGAAACTTCATGCAAGCGCACATTTAAAATTTTATTAGAAAAGATGGTTTTACAATATTATTTTTTTTTTTTAATTTTACTTTTATTATTGAAATTAACTATAAAAACTAACAAGGTATAAATATATAGAAATTTAAAGCAAAATACCTATATTCCGATATCTTATAAATTATAAAATTTACTTAGGCCCATCACCGGTGGTAACGTTGATTGTAGATCGTTCTTTTCGCTTTTTTTCCTTAACGTTCCTTATTTCCTTCTTAATTCGTGCCGGCCTTTCTTCAGTCGTGGGTTAAATTGTCTAATAAGTTTGCGCCCAATTCCATCCGTTTGGTTGCAAATTTGTGTTTACTTATCGTTCACTTCAACTTTATGTTTTTGCTATTTATTTTTGTTTAATGTCCCCGTTTTGTAACCCGCACTCGACTGATTCAAGCCTCGTTTCAATTTTTCATCCCAACCCAGTTGGATATTGAATTTGTTACTCTCGGACCCTTTGTTTTCCCGCTTTGTCATATCTGTGTGTTATTTTCCTGGCGGTTTCGATGTTTTTTTTTTTTTTAAAGTATGACCACCAGTGATGGGCCTTTGAACTAATTTATTTATTAATTAATATTTATTTAACTTATAACTATTTATTATTTATTCTTAAATATTCTAAATCTCTTAACGTCTAACAAGATACAACAAACTTAACAAAAATAAATAGGCAACGCTACAACGGTTGCTTCAAAATTCCTTCGGATTTAGATGAAAGGAAATTTTTTTAACATATCCACCTTCACATTTAGGGTATTTGCACATAAATTATGATCTGTGGAATAAATAAATATTTAAAATGTTTACATCCAATCCAATAGAATATGATATGTGAATGATTTTTTTTATTTATTTAATTTAATTTGCTCTTTGTTTATTTATATATTATTCTTGCTGTTACAAGAAATGGTACACATAGCATTTTATTGTATAAACCAGAATAAGCTGAGAGTGCATTTCTTGTTAACTATTGTTTAAATATAAATGCACAGTAAAACGAGGGCGGTATTAGTAAACTTTGTAAGAAAATGAACACCAGAATAACAAAACTACTCAAATAGTATTTCTGTGTAAACAAACGGTAAAATGACTAACAGTATTCCTGAAATTCGTTAATACAAATAGTTAATTTACTTCTCTCTAAATTATTATAATTATCGCTAGGTATAAATAACGGTGAAATAAAATGATTATGATAGTTGTCGAGAAATTAAAGACACTTTTTGGTATAATTGCAGTGATTTTCGGCCAACATCATTAGAAAAAGGACAAGAAGTCGTTCGGCTAAGAATTTACAAGGCATATGCATGGGGCTTCCCTCTGTTAATAACTTGTATCGGTGCGATATTGGATAGTATGCCCGAACATGCAGATAATAATTTTATACGACCTGGTTTTTGTATAGATCGTATATGGTTTTCAGGTAAACATAATATTATGAATTCTTCTTGGAATATTTACAAATATAATTATAATAATGACCTCAAACAAGTAATAGTTTCAACAAAATAAATTCAAGAGATTTATTTTTTTTTATTAATAAGCAAGAAATTATTGTATTGAAACTGTTCATTATTCACATTTCTAAATTTTCATATACGGGAGAAGGTAGTATAACGGAATTTTATTTCTTTTTATCCACCTAATTTACTACATTATTTCTATGAGTGTCAGTACTCATCTTAAGGAAAAGTATAGCTGTTCGGAGCTATATAATTTATTGAACAACCGCAGGGAGACTTCAGGTTTGTTTAAATACAAAAAAGATTAATTTTACAATAATATGATATTCTTCTAATGATACTTCCGTATCCCTACTTTCCTCTATAAACAGTCGTTAATTTTACTATGCAAATTATTCGCGAATAAACTATGGAAAAATTGATAATAAATTTACTCGTGCTTATTTCACACACATCACGAAATTATTAGCATAGAACGAACGTCTTTAATTATTTAATTTTTTTCATTTTTAATATTGAGTGTGCAGTATATACAATGGCAAGGAAATAACTTTTTAAAATATAGGTCAACCGGTGATGAGCAAAAATATATAAAATAGTAATAATATTTATATTCTATTTTTTCTATCCATTTCAGGTGATAAGCAAATATTATGGTATTTCTATGGACCCGTTGGCTTTCTTCTTTTCATTAATTTGTTATTGTTTGCATCTACTGCTCGCCAATTAACCTGCGGACTATGGAAACGAGACGATGTTAAGTCAACAACAGAACGGTAAGTGATTAATTTTTGATTACAGGATAATGCAATTTAGTTTTTATTTCTATGTTTATTATTGGTTCAATTCAAGAACAATTCTTCCTCTCTAAAAGTAATTTTAATATATTTTAATGTTTACTGTTAAACCTCTTTATTCGCATTAAATATATTATACAATAACAAAAGAAACTTAGATAAACATAATATCGTCGGTATACTTCCAGAAGGCACTAATAAGTCAGTTTTTCCAATTTTGAGTCAATGATGGGAAAGTGTAGCATAATGAATCAACTCTATGCTATTAAAGTTTCATAACTAGGAAGAGGATAGTTTCAAA